>PVJA010014742.1:0-46825 GCA_004027025.1 Myocastor coypus | reverse complement strand
AAGAAGAAGAAGAAGAAGAAGAAGAAGAAGAAGAAGAAGAAGAAGAAGAAGAAGAAGAAGAAGAAGGAGAAGAAGAAGAAGAAGTGGAAGAATCTTTGCACACTTTTTTTTCCACCTTAATCTATAACATCCACTCCATTCATCAGAAAAAGAATCATTCATGCCCTACCTGGGGAGAAAGTATCCATACAGTGTAGCTCTTTTGTTCTGTTTTTTGTCCGAAGAACCAAGTTTCTGCTCTGCTTTGCAGAGCCTGAGTTCCTTCCATTAATGTAAACATCACCTGCAGGGAAACCTTCCAAGGAGGGTACAGAAGTCATCCAAGAGTGTACCGGTGTTCAGAATGGGGTGGAGCTAAGCAATTGAGTGGAATGAGGCCATCTTGCTATTATAAGCAGACAGACCAGCTTACTACACCACCCAGGGCTTTCTGACTTTTGTTTACCACTGCTAACGGGGAATGAGGAAAGGCAGTGGAGAAGATGCCCACAGAGTGTCTGATACCATCTACAGGGCTCAGGTTTCCTGCATTTTCTTCTTCGCAGATGTAGCACACATGCATGGATGTTCAAAAAGGCCCAACTGTCTTTAGATGTAAAACTTGTGCAGCCAGGGCAACACATAGTCTTTATTTCACTTTTTCTTCCCTTAATTCATATCCTTGCCAGACACAGTTCCATTTTTACTCTCCGCCTTTACCATTTGAGGGAGAAAAATGTGTCAGCAACCAAAGTAAACAACCCCTGGGTTTGATATCATACTCCAATGCTAAGTCACAAATAAAGGCATCCCCTATGCTTTCAAATCTGTGTGCCAGCCCCTTCTCTCTCCCACTTCCTGACAGAAGCCTCTCATTCTTGTCTTGGTCGACCCTCTTTCCTATTTCAGCCAAAGCAATAAGCTCTGGATTGGAAATTTCTTGCCCGGTGTGAAGTGTTTAGATTAACCCCAGAGACACAGCAAAGATTAATTAAAAAAAAAAAATTTCCAGATGCCACTATAGTAGATATTTCCTCAGGAACAGAATTAAGAAAGAAAAATCAAAGAAAGAGATATTAAATCTGGCACATGTCAAAGACATAAATAAGCACATGGCTTGTGTACCATAGAGGTAAGCTCCACATTGATCCAATTCATAAAGAATTAAGGAGGTAGCAATAAAAAGCAAATATAATACAACAGTGCTAGATTCAGCACACAAACTTGTAGATTCATATATGTCTTTTACAAGCTCATATCTTTCTTTGGACTTTCTTTTTTAACTCAGCCCCCTAGTTCCTTCACAACCACGATCCTAGTTTTTGTATAGACCAGTACAAGCCAGTCTCACACAGGCCCTTGTCACTGTTCCGAATGTCCCCACGGGCAAGGCTCTCAGCCTGTGACTTGCCCAGCAGAGCCCCATCTCTTCATCTTCCATCTTTCTCACCTCCGGATTCCTACTCTACCATTATTTGCTATACCTACATTTTTAATCTCTACTCCAATTTAGCCTGCAGTGTAAGTCACTTGTTTAAGCAGTGCTGTGCTCAGCTCTCTAGAATCTTCCAGAATCTTCTAACCCTAGGGATTTCTGAGACTCTCCACTCTCCATGTCTCTTTAAGAGCACATATTGGGCCAGGGAGGAAGCTCAGTAGGATAAGGGCCTGCCTGGGAAGTGCAAGGTCCTGAGTTCCATCCCTGGTATAAAAAAAAAAAAAAAAAAAAAAAAAAAAAAAAAAGTCTCCTGAGGTGGTAGCAAACAGAAGCTGAATAAACAGTTGGTATCTGTCTTGTGCTCAGGAACTCTCTTAGTGCAGCATTTTCCAAAGGCATTCAAAATCTGTCACTATATTCCTTCTAGGTATGGCTACCCTCTTACGTGTTCGTTAGCCTTTCATTGTTGTGAAAAAATACCTGAGAGTAACAACTTAAAGGAGGGAAGTGCTGTTCTGGCTCTGCTGCAGACATGCAGCCCACAGCTCCCTGCCTCCTGCGCTGAGGCGGAGGAGCAAAGCCTCCAACTTCGTAGTGGATAAATGGCAGAGAGAGGTGAACCGGAGTGCCAAGAGACTGGGAAGAAGACGTGCCCTTCACAGGCAGTCCCCGGTGATCTGCCTCCTCTGGTTAGGCCCTACTTCCCAACCGCCCATTTAGCTAGGAACTCTTCAGTGAATTAATCCATCAGGTGAATTTAGAGGCCCATTATTCCACAGTGCACCACCTGGCAACCAAATCTTCAACAAAATGAGGCTTTAGGGGAACATTTTGGGTCCCAGACATAGCTCTTACCACAGTCTCTGATGCCTAAACTCACATTACCTTCCCCACTATTTTATCTGACCCATGTACCATGTCCACAATAATTTTTAAGTCGGTTTCAATTCCCACTGCCAGGGCCCCAGGCCAGTTTACTCCTTATCCTGATTCCCTCCACTTTCAATTCTGCCACTGTTTCCATCCTTCAAAGCAAGTTTCAGGGGCTTCCTTCTATCACCAGTTGCAAAGCAGACTCAAGAGTCTGGCACAACTCTGTCTCTTCTCCTCTAGCCCTGGGTCTCAGTATTCTTTGACCAAACTAGAATGACACATTGGTTTCCTACCTTTACATTTTTGGTCAATTCCCACTGAGCCCTATTTATAATTGAATATTCTGCCATCTTTCTAGATTCTTCTGAAATGTCTTTTTCCTTCTTAAGCCTCACTGACTAGTGAAAGAATCTTTTAGGCTCTATGGTAGCTCCTTTGGGTCACCAGGAAGCAGCTCTTCTCACCTTGCCTCAAACAGCTTACTCATATTAGAGGTTTTTAAAAAGAACTTTAGTCTTCACTTTGTTTTCCTACAAACTGTGTAAAGTGCCTCCCACACTACAGAGAGTAAATATTATGTGAGAGAGAGACACACAGAGCACGCATGCATGAGAGAGAGAGGAGGAAAAAAGATAGGAAGAGAAGGGTAACAGAAGCAAAGGAAGAAAAGAGAAAGAATGAAGGAAGAGAGAGGGAGAAAGAAAGAAAGAGAGAGAGAGAGAGAGAGAGAGAGAGAGAGAGAGAGAGAGAGAGAAAGAAAGAAAGGAAGAAAGAAAGAAAGAAAGAAAGAAAGAAATATGGTGGAAGAAAAAAGAAACACAATTAGTGGGCTGAGAAATTCCATTTTGTACTCTGCCTTATTGTGGTAGGGTGGGGTTAAAAATAGACTCTTAACTTCTTTGTGGCTTGTTCTTTTATTTGAAAGAAAGAGAGCTTTTAACCTGAAGGTCTCTAAACTAATAGTCTAACTAAAACAAAATGTAATTTCTTCTCCTAGGTAAATAAATTTTTAAAAATACTGACAAGCTTTGTTGGCCACTTCTATTAGAAAAGTCTCTGCCAAATGGGTAGCTCCAGAAATCACCAATCATGACGCCATCACCATGAGCGGCTAAGCACAGTAATTGTATTTAGTAGGCAAAGGTCTGGAGAGCGAGGCTGCGATCTGAGTGCTGCCTGACACCTCCTGACCCACCCATTCATCCACTCTCAGCATTTTATGTGCAGATATTTAAACTGCATATTGTTTCCCCAACACCTAAAATTAGTTCCATAGAGTCCTCCTTTCAGAGTCTAATTGGGGCTGGTGAGATATGATGACAGGATCAGGGTCTGCCATTAGTTATTTTTTAATATAATTTCCTGATTCAGTCTCACCTCTCCCAGCTCATATGCTTCAAGGGTAAGCAGATGACTCCTTACGCTTAAAGGAACATGTATGTATGTATGTATGTATGTATGCATGCATGCATGTATGTAGATCCTACAATGGAAAGCCACACTAGGGTTCTGCCATTCTGTTACCCAAAGCAAATCTTATTTTGCATTACTGTTTTAGTAAATAAACCACACTGTGACAGATACCAGAATGAGTATTTTTCAATCTTGAAAATTATATTCATTTTGTCATGCTAATAAGTTTATAGAATGAATAATACTATCTTAAGTTGTATACTACATACATAAGAATACAATATTAGCACTACAACATGATTTTACAACTGAAAGAATAGGAAAAGTAAACCTCTGGAAAAGTTGCTTGCTGCCAGGGCTGCTGGAAACAGAAGTTGAGAATAAGTCAGCGCCATGACTAGCTGCCATGACAAAGTGTTGTCAAAGCGACTCCATATGTAGTCTCATTCATTCCTGCAGCATCTTAATGAAAGCAGCAGAGTAGGTGCACCTCCTCTTGGGTGTCACCGTCATCACTCAAAAACTGGCCTGAAGGAGCCCAACCGACCTGTCAACCAACACATTAGGCAAGCAGACCTGACGGCCAGATGGCCTGGTTCTTGGTCTCCTGATCTCGCTCTCACGTTAGCCCAACTCAGATGACACCTAGCAAGCATTAATTCCACCTTTTAGAAATGAGAAAAAAAGAAACAAACTGTTTCAAGCCTCACCACAGGCTGAATAGGATGTAGAGTACAGCCAGGTCTCTTGACTTCGCAAGCTGCAGACTGTCTCTGCTCCAACACAAGAAAGGAATAATACCAAAGCTAAGCCAATCTGAGAAGTAATAATTCTATGAGAACAAAATCATTACATACTTATAACAGTCCATGTAAATTTTTAGACAGTGAGAAAATGATCACCAGGCCCAAGTACACAATAATGTCACTTAGACAGTTGATAAAGTTATATATGTACAATAAATATAAAGATATATATTATAAATTATTAATGTAGCCATGATATACTATATATTATAATATACAATACATATGTAGTATGATTATGTAATCAAGTCTAATGATTATGTGATCATTAAATTTGATAATATGAAATTTATAGCAATGTGTTCACACACACACACATTGTACATACACATATTGTCTTAGTTACTTTTTCCCCACTGCTCAGATAAAATACCCAACATCCAAAGTTAAAAGGGAAAAAGTTTACTGAACTCATGGTTCCTAGAGGTTTGACTCCATACTCAGCTGACAGCAAGGCAGCAGAGCACATCAGACGGGGATCACAAAGGAGAAATAGTTGATGTTGGGCAAAAGACAGCGAAGCAACAAGGGACAATCATAGCTGTTTCTATCCCTTGTATGCTGTCTGGGCTAATACTCACATATTTAATCCTAGTGCTCTCGATCCTAGCACTGTACCATGAATTCATCCCAGTGTCACACACTCTAGATCTAGCCATCTCTAAAAAACCTGACCTGGGACTGCACAAGACTTTGCAGGAATGTCTAAACATAAACTGTAACACAGATATCCTTGGGCAATAGGAAAAATAGGACAAAGATAGAAAGTAGGACAGGTGAGGTAGCTCAGCAGACTAAGCACCTGCTTAGGAAAGTGCAGGAACTGGGGTTTGATCCCTACACCTCGTGCCATGCCAGACCTGCCCCTGGGTGCGTTGAGCCAGCCTCCAAGTCCAGACATGGTGGCACATACCTGTAATACCAGTGCTGGGGAGGCTGAAAATAGGAGGCTTACTAACAGTCCAAAGCTGTGTAGTGAGACCCGATATTAAATACATATTAAAAAATTAAAGTAGGTCACCAGCCTAGTTTTCACTGGCATTGTACAGTCAACACAAATGTAGAGTTTTCCTCCCCTTGTTAGTCTTCTAGAATATACTTTCAGTCTCAGTAGTATCTGTTTATGCTGATATTCTGTCCACCCTTATCTGAAGAGCCCTCATCATTTTGTCCCTCAGCACACCATGGCTGCCCACTGTGCTACCTCTGTTCCACCCCTCCCCTCCACACACGCCACTAGGGCTGTCCTGCCGCACATGGTTCACTCATTTACCTTTTCATATTCTCTACACAATGAGCTAGAATGAAGCAGGCTAAAGATCTCCTTAGTGATTGATGTGGCAGACCAGGAGGCGCCACCAGCTGTGGCTACAGATAAGCAGCACCACGTGGGAAAGTCTAAAGTTGGCCAACTACTAGACTGAAGAACTTGGTGTACCAGCCCTCCTCTGAGTCACTTCTCCCTCTCGGTGATGTGGGTCCCCTTCTCTCCTATTTTCATCTTTAGTTATGCCAACTCTCCTCACTCCTGCTAGGATACTCTCAGGCCCATAATCCTATGATCTACGACAACTAGAATTTTCATCTAAAACTTTTAATCATTTAAGATGCCTTCGATAACAATTCGGTGAACAAAAGCTATTTTTATCTATGCAATTGAAAGTCAAGAACTTGATTGGTTATTTTCACTCAATATTTCCTTTGGAAGCATTTAATAAACTGTTATTCATTTAATAAGCATTATATAAGCAGATTCAGATTCTGTCTTTTTGAGATTTAATATTTTTATTTATTTAGTATGTATTTAGTACATACAGGGTCTATAGGATCTCACTATGTAGATCAGACTCATAGTGATCCTCCTGTTTACAGCCTCCCAAGTGCTGGGATTACATGTGCATCACCACACCCGGTCTCAATCGACATCTCAGTGCACTCCAGGGGCAGGGCTGGCACTGCAGGCCCAAGGATCAAACTCCTGCCCTTGCATCTGCCTAGGCAGGCACTTTGCTCCACTGAACTATCTGGCCAGCCCATGACTTAATATTTTAGCAAGAATATTTTTGAAAAGAATGAAGGAAATGCTAATTGTTAAACATTTGATCAACTTCTCCAATGAATAGCAAATCCTATCCCCATGTCCCTGAAAAAACTTTTACAGACATACATTACAGACACATTTCAAGGAAATATATAAAGCTTTCTCTCTTCTACTATCTCATAGAAGGACTGGCTGATAAATGCCACCCCTAAAGAACTAAACTTAATGACACATTTGCCCTGTCTCTTTCACCCCTTAGAATAAATTCTTTCCAAAAAATGTCTCTCCATCCCTAAGCCTATGTGCCTCGGCAAGTATAGCATTAGAAGCAATGCTGCAAGTTTCAGTCTGGGATAAGAAAGCTATGTGCAACTTCACCCAACAGGAGAAAAGATGAATGTGAGCATTCAGTCAGGCATTGCTAACATGGCCTTAAATGTATCATGTCACCAGCAATGTCTGAGAATACATATTTTCCCTTATAAGACTTCTATTAAAAGGACCGTTTTCTACAACATGGGATTTTTTAAAAAATTAGGTTTTTTTTTTTTTTTAATTTGAGCACATGGCTCTAGAGGAAAAGCAGAAGCTGGCATGGAAAATCTGAATATACACAGGATTTGATCCAGATGATCTCAACTACTAAGGGAATTACTTAATGGCTATTCTCCTGCTCTTGTTTTGTCACTGTCTCTCCAACTTTGATGTGGATACACCAGCTTGGTGCCTTTGATCATAAACAGAGTACTACTGGAAAATTGGGAGTTTGGAAAAGATCAACACTGGTGATTGAGTGAATGGCAACAAAGGCTATATAAGGAAACAGTCAGGGAGATAAGTGTCTATATTTACATGAAATATATTTAGCATAAACTCACATCTGAAATGTATATATGTCCATGTATGTAAAATAGCTACTGATAAACAAATATTTCACTTTTACATGTGACATCTATTATGTGTTGATTTGTGAAAGGCTAGACATTAATGCTAGAAGACACTGGAGAGAGAAAACCTCTAATCCATTTGCCTCCACTTAGACAGATCCTCTGCTCCATGACGAAATCCTAGACAATGCACTAAAGAAATTGTCCAGCTTGGCAAATACGTGGCATAACCACAAAAACTTTCAATTTCCTCCACATTTATCCTTGCCAATTAGTATCTCCTTGATATTCTACAGGCAGGCATCACTGCAGCTAGGTAGAAATGTGGATTGACATCCTCATGCAAACAAGTGTTTGCTTATACTGTAGGAACATTTAAGAAGCTAGCAATATATTAATGTATTAGGTTTGAAAGAGTGAGAGGGAACAGAACACGGCAGCAAGTATTTATTTGGAAAGCAATACAGCCAGTTTCCTTTGGATGTTTTGAGTTCAAGGTTGCAGTAGCATTATTACAAAGTATGATATCCAGCAGAACTGAAAATGAGACCTGATCCTACAAAACATATCAGGACATAAAATACAAATTTGTGGAGTAGTTGTCTGAATAATACTGTGTGAGTGAATCTAGAAATTATAAAAGAAAATTTGAAAGAATAAATGAAAAGAGAGAAAATAAAAAAGGAGAAAGAAGAGTGACTCAGTGTGATTTTTGAAAATGTCGTATTTAAAGAATGTAGACAAAGAAATCAGAAAGGAGACTGAGGAGCAATGAGAAAAGGCTGTCAAGAGTCAAAAGGCAGGATTTCTTGAGATCTTAGTTACTCTTCTCTCATTGCTGGGACAAATACCCAACACTCCAAATGACGGAAGGAAAGGTTTATTGAGCTAACAGTTACTGGAGGTTTCAGTCCGTATTCAGCTGGCTCCAAGACAGAGTGGCACATGGCAGAGGGCAACCTTTCATGGTGGCAGCTAAGAGCAAGAGAACAAGGAGAGGTAGCAGCAGCTCAAGCAGCTAACTTCTCTTCCTTTACATGAAATGCAAATCACCTGCCCCACAGGATGCGCAACACTCACACCCACGATAATCAATTATAAATTCCAGAAAGCTGGCAAATGACTGCATGAGGCTTTGGGGACACCTATATACAAACCACAACACTTGGAGAGACTGGCTGATAAATGCCACCCCAAAGGACCAAACCTAAAGGCCTCATTTCCCCTGCTTCTTTCACCCCTTTGGATAAATTCTTTCCAAAATCTGTCCCTCAGTCCCTAAGCCCATGTGCCTCTGCAAGTGTAGCATTAGAAGCAACACTGCTGCGCAGGGGCTAGGGAGATAGCTCCGAGGCACAAGTGCCTGCTGGGCAAGTGCAAGGTCGTGAGTTTGAACCCTGGTCCCACCAAAAAAAAAAAAAAAAAGAAGCAACACTGCAAGTTTCAGTCTGGGACAAGTGCACACAATGCACTTAAGACACAATGCACCTAAAACACCTTAAAATCAATGAAATAATACATTAAAAATGCATACCCAAAATTGGATAGCAGCTACCAAAACAGAGATTTCAAGCTCATGGCCAAAAAAAAATGTTGGATGATAAGACAGAAAACTCTGTGTTAGAATGGCACAGTTCACCAGGGCAAGGATATTGTCTATATCCTCCTCTAGGCACCACATAGGCATACCTGCTGAGGGGTGGCATGTTGATATCCCAAAATTGATAGAGAAGCTTACCCTACAAATATGAAGTCGTAGAGAATTTTGGAATGTAATACACATAACAATAAGTATATCCCCTCTAACGTCAATGAGAAATGATAGAATAAATTCAAAATTCAAGAGTACACCCCTATAAGATTGGAATACGAACTCTCGACTCAGCACTGAGTAAACCAACTTCAGAAATAACTGTCGAGCCTTGATATTTTAACAAAGTTTGCATAATACTTTAATGAGGCTCCATCCTGCACTGCCATGCATGCAAACAATAGAAAAAGTCGGATAAGTGTAAACAAACCAACCACTAAAATTATACTTTATTAGGAAAATCAGTGTGTCTCAGATGAGAAAGGAGATGAGAAAAGACCTACATTACAGTAGGGCAAATAATAGGTTTGGATTAAAGGATAATTGAGAGATGAAAATTAGCCCTTTGATGTACACACACACATGCACAGACACACACACACACACACACATCCCAAAGCAAAAAATAAAGAAATCAACTCATATTCAAAAAAATAAAAAAGGAAAAAAAGAAAAATCAGAAGGAAATTCTTCATAAATGCACAAAGCTACAGTAAGAAGATAAATTCAATGAAACAGGGACTGTTTGCCCAAGATGTTTAGATGACAAAGAGAAATAAATTGGAAAGTTATAAAACAAGAAAATTTGAGGGGTAAAATATCATCACTACGTGTCACGTGTCCATGATTAAATCTGAAAGTATCAGAAGCAAGCTAGATCCACCTATATATAAACCCACAAACAGATAAGAAAATGAGTCCAGATTTAAAAAATTAAAAGTCACATGGGCCAACGCAATCAAATAGAAGCTAATTGATATGAAAAGCAAAATTAATACAGTATAATTATTAGTCTTCCTGAAGGAGTTCAACAAGTGGGACAATACAAGACTAGCACATTTTGCTGGAATGAGAAAAGATTATTCAACCTAATGATCACACCACTCCATGGTTTAAAAAATTAATCAAAAGTATTTACACTGATAGAATAATGGATTTCAACAGTGCAGAATAGAATCCTCAGATATCTAGATATAGCAAAAGCCAATCTTCTCAATGGGGTTGGTGTCAACTGTGATTCAGTCTTAATGCCAGAGTACAGTGTGGAAGTGTCTACAAGGTTCTGAAAGAGAAAGCAATGTCCCATGACCACCAGAACTGGGAAAGACGTTGGGAAGTAGCTAGACTTTTTTTCTTTAATTAGTTCATGTCTTTGTATTATGTGAGAAATTGGTATATGTACTAATTAGCATTTTGATACCCTACCACTCTCTTTTCTTGTTTTGTTTTTTGTACCTATTTGTATAACATTTATATTCCTTGTGTGAAATTGAAAAAAAAAATGGTATAAATGCCAAGTCACCCACTTTAAATGCAAATTGTATTTGTCAATTATACCTCAATAAATCCATTTAAAATATAACAATAAAACCTTCACAAGTTTTTCTTAGTTTGGCATTTTAATGAGAACATAATTGAGATTTACTTTATGAGTATTCACAAATTTTTATGTACATCTCAGTGAGTTTTGACCTGTGTAACTATTACCTTAATTAATATTTTAAACATTTCCATCAGCACTGGTACAATGTTGAATGAACTGAAGTGAAAAAGGAAATATTTTTGTGTTAGGGAGGAAAATATTTAACAGTTCTCTACCAATTCTTCTGTTGTTGTTAGCTCCTTTTTTATTTTGCTTAATTTGAAAATGCTTTTTCAGACTTGGAAAACTCTCTTCTGTTTGTATCTTTCAGAGGGTTTTTATCATAAATAAATATTGAGTTTTACCGAATTCTTTTTTCGCATCACATGGGAAAATCACATGGTTTAATCACATGGGTTTCCCTATTTCATTTTTTTTTGGGGGGGATAGGACCAGGGTTCGAACTCATGACCTTGTGCTTACCATGCAGGCACGTGTGCCACAGAGCTATCTCCCCAGCCCCCCTATTTCATATTTAATGTGCTAAATTATAATGATTAGTGTTCTAATACTGCACCAAATTCTATTGGTTCTGATGTTTCAGCCTTTTATATATTGCTATTTGTTTTGAATTTTTTCACTGATGTTCCTGAAGGATAGTGGTTTATTGTTTTGCTTTATTTTATACTTTTTTTGCCGAGTTGTGGTAGCAATATTTCTCTGGCTTCATTAATTGATTCTCTGCTCTTTTATTCTCCAGAAATCTTTCTAACTTATATTATCTCTTATTTTCAGTAGTGCTTAAAATGAAGGGCCAGCAAGATAACTCAACAGACTAAGTGCTTGCTAAGGCAAGCACAGGGACCAGGGTTTGATCCCCCATGCCACAGGGTGTGCCAGCTCCACCCTTGGGTATGCCAAGCCTGACACTGAGTCCAGGCATTGTGGTTCACACCCGTAATCCTAGCAGTGGAGAGGCTGAGACAGGAAGATCACCATAAGTCTGAGTTACATAGTAAGGCCCTGTACCAAACAACGGAAAGAAAGAAAGAGAGAAAGAAAGAGAGAGAGAGAGAGAGAGAGAGAGAGAGAGAGAGAGAGAGAGAGAGAGAGAAAGAAAGAAAGAAAGAAAGAAAGAGAAAGAAAGAAAGAAAGAAAGAAAGAAAGAAAGAAAGAAAGAAAGAAAGAAAGAAAGAAAGAAAGAGAAAGAAGAAAGAATGAAAAAGAAGGCAAGCCACTTGGTTGGGGAGGTCTTTCTTTTGTGAGATTTCTTACTATGGCTTTAATCATTTTTTTTTTTATTATTTTAAAGAGTAAAAGCAAAAATAAAGACAGAAAAGAAACATAAAAAACACAAATGGTATACAAGTTCAAAACAAGAATACAAAAATTATCAATGATTGCTACATTACATATTGTTATTGTCAAATTTTATTGCTGAGATGACCAGATATAGGTATACAGTATTGATTAAATGACTAAACATTAACTCTTCCTTTTAATAAATATTAGTTTTTTCTTGTCCTTTTTACTTTTTATTTTTAATTTATCTTAAAAAGAGTATAATAATAAGTGATAAGACCTTCAAAATGGCTCACATTTGGAAGAACAAGATGAGTGGTATTTAACCATGGCTTTCATATTGCATATTGCTGCCTTCGATATAGTTGTTCAGATTAAAGATATTAGCATATAGTGCTAGTCAAAGTAAATATTTTAAACATTAATTGATACTTTTAAAAAACTTATGGAAATTAGTAGTACAATCATCTCCACTGTCCTGTCTATATACTTGCATGATTTTTCCCTTCCTTTCTTCCTCTCTTTTCTCCTTTCCCTCATTTTTCATTTTTTATTCCTTATATCCAAGTTCTTTCCATTTTACTCTATCAGCTATACTTTTCAGATTTTATTTATTCTTTCGGATCCCTACACTAGCAAGATAATACAATGTTTACACATGTGGGTCTAATTTCTTTTTTACTTGTGAGTATAGCCTCTAGCTTCATACATTTATCACTAAAGGCCTCAAGTTTCTCTTTCCTTATAGCTGAGTAATTCTCCATTGTATAAAAATACATCTTTTATTCATTCCTGAGGTGATGAGCACTTGGGCTGCTTTAAAGAATTAACTATCACAAAATGTGCTGCTATAAACATAGGTACACATGTATCACTGTGGTATGATGTTTTCAGTTCTTTTGGGGAAACACACAGAAGGGGAATAGCTGGATTGAATGGTATTTACAATGTTATTATTTTGAGGAGCATCTACCCTGTTTTCCATAGTGGTTGTATCATTCTACATTCCAACCAACAGTGGAGAAAAGTTCCTTTTCCCCCACATCCTCTCCAGTATTTGTTTTTAGTTATACTAGCCATTCTTCTGAGGTAAGATGATATCTCAGTATTGTTTTAATTTGCATTTCTCAAATGACCAGTTGTGGAACATTTTTGATATATTTATTTGCCATTTGAATTTTTTCCTCTGAGAAATGTGTATGCAACTCAGAAGCACATTTTTGGATTGGATTTTTGAATTTTGTGAGCCTGATTGATTTTTTGTTGTTGTTATTGCTGTTTTTCATATATTCTAGATAGAAGTTATTTGTCTTAGTGGTTATATGTTAAGATTTTTTTTTTCTTCCAATTTGTAGGTTGTCTTTTCATGTTGTTGTTGACCTCTTTGGACATGCAGAGTCTTCTCATTAAGATAAGTTTCCAGTTGCTGATTCTTGAAGTAGTTCCTATGCAGCTTGTTTTTTGTTCAGAAACTCTTTGCCTACCCTAATGTCTCCCATATTTCCACCTAATTGCTCTTCCAAGAGTTTTAGTGTTTGTGTTTTAATATTTAGATCTTTAATCCACTTTAACTTCAGGGTAGTACATGGTGATAGACTTGAATCTAGTTTTAGTTTTCAGCATATAGAGAGACAGTTTTTCCAGCACCATTTGTTAAAGAGGCTATCTTTCTTCCAGTGGACTTTTTTTGTCCCCTTTGTGAAAGATAAAGTAGCTGAGTGTGTTTCTACTTGTATCTGCATCTTCTAATATGTTCCATTGTTCCTCAAGTCTCTTTCCCACTGCCCCCCCCCCCCCCCCGGCTTTTGGCAGTACTACTCTGATTTCATCACAGTATTTTTGCAGGATAATTTCAAGTCAGGAATTTTAATGACTCCTGCCTTGCCTTTGTTTTACCAGGATTGCTTTTGATATTCTATGTCTTTTCCCATTCCAAACGAATTTTAGGAGTATTTTCTGTAGATGTGTGAGGTATACTAATTGTGAGATATTTTAATTGAGATTACATTAAATCTATATAACAATTTTGGGAGTATGACCATTTTGACATGATGGCTCTCTCTATCCAAGATCCATTTTTTAAAATATTTTTTGATTACTTTTTGCAGAGTATGTAATTTTCACTGTGTAAATCTCTTACTTCCTTTGTGATATTGATTCATAAGTATTTCATTTTTTGGATACTATTATGAAGGGTATTATTTCCCTAATTTCTGTCTTAATGAGTTTGTTGTCTGTGTAGAAGAATGCTATTGATGTTTGAGTTTTGACTTTATATGCTGATATGCTACTGAATTTTTTATTAATTCTAGGAGTTTCTTGGTGAAGCTTTAAGGGTCTTCCATGTAAAGTATCATGGAGTCTGGGAATAATGATTAATTTCTTCCTTTCCTATTCTTATTCTTTTTACTTCTTTCTCTTGTCTAGTGGCTCTGGATGATGTTTCCAGAAAATAGAGTAGTGATAGAGGATATCCTTGTCTTGTTCCTGATTTTAAAGTGAAAGCCTTTACTTTTTGCCCATTTATAATGATGTTAGCTGTTAGCTTGTCATAGATAACTTTAGTCACATTGAGGTATAGGCCATCTATTCCAAATTTCAGGTGAGTTTTGATCATGAATGCATATTGGATTTTGTCAAAAGCTTTTCTGCGTGTATTGAGATGAACATGTGATTTTGTCTCTATTGATAATGTGTATTAGATCATAGATTTACATATGTTGAACCATCCTTTCATTCCTAGGATGACTCCTACCTAGTTGTGATATATATATAATCTTCCTACTGATTTGCTGTACTCTATTTGCTAGTATTTTATTGAGGGGTTTTGCATCTATGTTCGTGAGATTGATTAGTTTATAGTTATCATTTTTGGTTGAGTCTTTCTGCAGTTTTGGTATCAGTATAATATCTGCCTCCAGGGATAAGTTTGGAAGTACTGCTACATTTTCAATTTTATTGAAGAGTTTGAAAAATATTGAGATTAAACCTTCTCTAAATTTCTTGTAGAATTCAGCTGTGAGTTCATCAGGACCTGGGATTTTCTTTATTGCTAACTTCTTTATTACACTTTCAGTTTCATTGTTTGATGTTGGGTTATTCATTCTTTTTATTTCTTCTTCATTCAGCTTCGGTAATTTTTACCTATCTAGAAATCTGTCCGTTTTGTCTGTGCTTTCCACTCTGTGTGAGTAAAGGATTTTAAAGTAGCTACTGATAATGTTCTCTATTTCCATGGGATATGTATTCATTTCACCCTTTTATTCCTTATTCCTGAGGTTTTTACCTCTTCTTGATAAAGGTGGCCTGAGTTTTATCAATTTTATTTAATCTTCCAAAGAACAAGCTTTTAAATCATTAATTCTTTGTATTGTTTTCTTTGTTTCAGTTGCATTAATTTTTGCTCTAATCTTTAAAACTTTCCTCCCATCTTTGCGATTTTGGGCTTAGTTTGCTCTTCTTTTTTTTTTTTAGAAGTTGAGATGCATCATTAGGATATTGATTTGTTTTCATTCTGTTTTCCTAATGTGTGAATTGACTGCTATAAATTTTCCTCCAAGAACTGCTTTCATTGCATCCCACAAATTCAAGTAAGTTTTGTTTGAGTTTTAATTGTCCAGTAGATATTATTTAACTTGTTTAATTTTATCTGGAACCCATTGGTTGCTGAGGAGGGGTTTATGTAATTTCCATAGGTTAATGGGGTTTTTGCAACTTATTTTGTTATGAATTTCCAGTTTAACTGAACTGTGATGAGATAATATGCATGGGATAACGTCTTGTTTTTTGCATTTATTTAAGGATGATTTATGCACTAGTATATTATTTTAGAGCACATCCGATGTGCGGCGGAAAAGGTTTGTGTTTTCAGTGTTGTTTGGTGGAACACTCTGTACATATCCACTAAGTCCGTTTGTTCAAGGGTTTGGTTCAGTTCTGCTATGTATTTGATAATTTTTTGTCTGCTTGACCTATCTTTTTGAGATAAGGGGGTGTTAAGGTCCCCAGTTAAGATTGTGATATTGGTTATTATATTTTTAATGTTCTTTAAAATTTCCTTCTATAGTTGGGTCCTCTGACATTTGATGGATACATATTTATGACTATTATCTCTTCTTCTTGAAGTTTTACTCTAAGAAGCACAAGGCAACTTTATCTTGTTTGATCATTCTTGGTTATAAGTTCAGGTTGTAAGTGAACAGAACAGCTACCCCTGCTTTTTTCAGAGTCCCTGGTGAATGTAGTACTGTTTGTCATCTTTTGACTTTCAGCCTATGACTTTTTTTATTTAAAAGTGCTTCTTATATACAGCATATTATTGGATTTTGTTTCTTGATCCACTCTGCCAATATGTTTCTTTTAATTAGTGAATTGAGTCCATTTACATTGGTGGCTATAATTGATATGTCTTGTCTTATGTTTGTCGTGCTATTTTCCTTCTTTCCATTATTTAATTGTTTACTCTGTTTGGTGGTTTCTGTTGTTCTTGGAGTTGTGGTTATTTTGATCCCTTGCTAGAATACCTGTAAGTATTCTTTGTAGGATTGGTTTGGTCATCATGAATTTCTTTAGTTATTCTTTGTCATGGAAATATTTTACTTCTCCATTAATTTTGAAAGAGGGTGTTGCAGGATATATCAATCTGAGTTGGAATTTGTTTTCATGTAGGACTTAAAATACTTCACTCCAAGCTCTATTTGACTTGATGGTTTGTGTCGAGAAATCTGTTGTTATTCTGGTAGGCTTTCTTTTACATGTGATTTGTTGCTTTTCTCTAGAAGCTTTTAGAATGTTTTTCTTGTGATGAATCTCTGGGATCTTGTTTATTATATTCTTGGGTGTAGATTTATTTTTAGTTTATGCTATTTGGAGTCCTATATGCCTCTACTACTGAATGTTAAACTTTTCCCCCATACTTGAGAAGTTTGCTGCTATCAAATCTATAAATATTTTATGTCATTTGTGTTTTTCCTTTTCATTGGTGACTATTAGTCTTATGTTGTTCATCTTTGCATCATTTTGTAGCTATTGATTTATTATTTCCTGGATCCTTGTTGTTTCTAAAAGATCTTTCCTGGTCACTAGATAAAATGTTGTGTTGAATATCTTAAAGTCTGTCTTCACTTTCTTTCAATCAGATTTGCCAACATTTAATGAAGTTTTAATTTCCTGTGTATCTTTTCAATTCTATTTTGTGCATTCTATTTCTTTCCTATATTGTTTGTTCGAGGTTTCCATTATTTTTCTATGGTCCTATTTTTTTTAACCAATGTCTACCTTAGATATCTTAGATATGCTCAGTAATTCTTTCATTATAGCTATCGTTTCCTTTTTTACCTGGGAGATTATTTTTTTCTTTTCTTTTCTTTTTAATTATGGCCAGCTTAGCCTGCCCTGGGGTAAGGCTGGTGCAGCATGCGGTTCCGGGGATTGAACTGTGGTCGCTGTGGTTGCCTAAGCCTTCCTAAGCAGGTGCTTTAGACCACTGAACTATCTCACCGCCCCCCCTCCACCCTGGGAGATTATTTCTGATTTGATTTCCTCTATACCTACTCCACAGTTATCTCTTTTCTTCACTTCCTACTATTTCAGAGATTTCATGTGTGTGAATTACAATTTCTTCTGTGCTGATGTCTCCTCAACTTTTTCTAGGTAGGCTTTGGACCTGAGGTTACAGTTTGCTCCTTCATCTTGTCATTTTATATTTCAGAGAGCACTCTTTACTTTGATTTCTATGATTTTTTTGTGAAATTTTGATAGTGCATAGCTGTATCACTGCATTCAGAGCCTCTCTATAGTCTTTTCTTCAGGTATCTCTTCTGTGTGTCACAGATTCTTGGTTTGTGTGTGTCTCAAGACCTTGTCTTCTCTATTGACTGGGAGTGGGATATTGGTTTATATTTGGCACTGTTCCCTCTCCTTTAGTATAGGGTTTCTGTGAGGTTATTATTCCAGCACTTCCTGATACTATTATACAAAAGAGAATATTTGGTAAAAAGAGACATGGTATCTTAGTTATGACAGTACAATTAGCAATGCTAACAACAGCAAGTGAAATTTAGAAATTGACAGACTTTGGTAACTAATGATTTTGTTCTTTAGACCATAAGAGCAAACACTATAGCTACATAACAAATGAGATTATAAGTTGGCAATTTGTATATAAACTAGTACCCCTGAGTTCTGTATGAGCATTTCCCTATCACACATCAGGAGTTTTACAGGCAAGCCAGTTCGCCTGAATTACCTCATGCCACATCTGTGTTGCAAAGATCCTCCCTGTAGGTCCAGGGCACAGTCCCTTCCCTCCTGCTAGCTGCATGCCTCAGCTTCTCCATCTGAGTCTGCCTATGGCTTTGATTTTTTTTTAAATTTATTTATTTAGTACAATGTCTCACTATGCAACTCAAACTCAGTGATCCTCCTGTCTCAGACCCCTCAGTGCTGGGATTATAGGCATGCACCACCATGTGCAGTTTTGGTGGCTGGCTTGGTGTGGGGCTGGCACAGCATGTGGTATCAGGGATTGAACCTAGGTCCTTGTGCTTACCAGGCAGGCACTTAGACTGCTGAGTTATCTCGCTGGGCTAATCTTTTCACTTTATAAGGTGATATTATCTCAGATAATTGTTACAGTGATGGACAACTGAACAACATACTAAAGAAGTACCATACAATGATATTTTGTTTATATAAGAAGTATTGTTGATTGGGAACTGCATAATATGTTATTACTTTTTATAATAGTTAATAAATTGCATGATGTTGTCTTCATTGTAGTTGTTTGATGGTGTACAGTGTGCCTAAGGAGAGTCACCAAGAGAGAAAACATTCTCTTAGGATTCCACAGAGAGCAAAATGGTCAAGCATTGGCCATGATTCATCCAGATGGCTAACACTGGGAAAAGTGTTGTAAATCGCAGTACATGTTTCCAGGGTAAACCCTGAGGGGACCTGACTGAACTTATCAGACACAAAAGTTACATATTCTTTGTAACATAGGTCTTGCTCTATCTTGGTCTTAACCATCCAGCAGAAAAGTCTAACCATAGGGTATAAAAAGAAAAGCCATACTAGTTTGCTGAGTTGGAAAAGACTCAAGTCAACAGCCCCCAATAATGTCAGATGAGCTGATAATCCACTATTGTTATGGACTATTGGACTAAATATGCAGCTACTTTCTCTTTGTGCAACAAAAAGAAAGATCTGTACTAATGAGATTTAGACAAGAAATCATGCCTATGGCTTTGACTTTAAAAAAGTAAATACATTCACATTTTCTATTTTTTTATATTAAATTCATTAATTTGTCTTTTCATACTGTTTGATCAGTGTTTTTCATGCCTATATTTTATAATCTGAGCACCTACTTTCAAGATAACAATATACAATATATTAACCATTGTTACTCTCCAGTTATCATTTTAAAATTTTGTATAATTATTTGTATTCTTTTTTCTCTTTTAAAATTTGCCCTTTTACAGAAAATACATATACACCAACAAATTTTGCTTCTTGAAGAGAACCGACACGTGGAAAATTCCAGAAACTCACTTTCCCCAGAAACAAGGTGCATGTCCATAAACAAGGTTGAGTCAGAGGACCACAACAGACTGGTGGCAATAGCAGTTGTAGAATTATGTTTGGGGGCAGTGATGAGCATGGCAGGGCATCTAGGTTCTGTTTGCCAGTGTTGGTAAAAGCTGCAATGTCCAAAGCTACCAGGAGTAGATTCTCCCATCCACCTCTGGATGGTCAAGAATCACTCTCACACACAACTCTAAACTCATCTTGATTTGCCTTGGATTCTTTGAGCTGCCCAACAATATAATCAATTTATTTTCTACTAAAATCATTCAGTATTTATTTCTGCTGCTTTCAACAAGGAACCCTGTCATAAGTTGAACCCAAATTATAACAAAGCTCTACAAAGCAAACTGAATAATTGTCAGGTTAACCTTCTCAAATATCTATTTTACTCAATTATTAAATAAAAATTGGTGGTCACATTAGTACATTTATGATTATTTAGCAAGATAGTATACAAAAATACAAGATATGTAGCTGGAGTGAAATAATATTGATTCAGTGAAAAAAATCATAAACACTTCAAGTTTTGATTCAGTCTTACTTAAGGAGCTTTCCAATTCTATGTCATGAGCCATGATGGTTAATAAGAAATCTTTGAGTACAAGTATACAATGCAGGCTTGACTCTCAAGATTTTGAATAAGGCAGACGTAGAGGTCAGCTCCAGAAGGACTAGAGTTGAGATAAGATTTTATCTTTCTAGAAGTTAGAAGACCCGTTGTTTAAAAGATAGCAAATAGGAACTAATAAAGAAAGAGAAATTTGAACAGAAAAGACTGTTGACAAAAGTGCTCTAAAGATATTAAGACTCCGGATTAGAATGATTTTTGGTTGTAAAAAAGAGAAAGCTAACCAGAGCGTTTTACACACCAGTTATAATGATGCATAAAAAGAAAGAAGCATTAGCAGGTGGGGGAAAGTTCCTGTTTAAGTTTAATCTATACATACTCTGTACCTTGTCATCATAAAATTGTTTATTGAAAAAGGCAAGAAGTGCATTTGTGATTTTTCTGCCTCTAACCACAAAAGTTTTACAGCTATCTTCCATGGAATGTAAACATTGACCACAAAGCTGTGATAAGTACAAATCTTTCTCTACGTAGTTGTAAAAAATTATATTTGGACATATTACATTAATTATGAAGTAATTTTTGTGAAAACTAAGACTAGAAGTTCCATGTGACAAAACTATTCCTTTTCTATGTATTCTCTTGAGGGAGTTAAAGACATCCTATTATAGTGAAACATACAGTGCAACTCATAATACCTAAGTCTTGGACATGGCTTCTCTGTCTATCAACAGCCAAATGGGTAAAGAAAATGTGGTATTCATAAACAAGAAATACTGTTCTGCCACAAACTTGAGTCATTTGTCAGGAAATCTATGCATCTGAAGACCAAAATATTAAGTGAAATAAATCAGAAATACAAGTTTAAATATTACAATGTATAAAGAGTAAAATGAATGATAGATAAGAGAAAGCAGGGAGATGAATATTTCTCAAAAGGGAATGAGATAAAGAGATGGAGGAAGGAGGGGAAGGAGAAGGATTGAAAGGGGGATGCAGATGTGTTATGGACATGTATCAACTCCCCCTGAGGAATGAAAATAAGATATCTATCTATCTATCTATCTATCTATCTATCTATCTATCTAGAATGAGTGTGTGAGAGAAAGACAGAGAGACACAGAGACAAAGACAGAGAGAGAGAGAGGGAGAGAGGGAGAGAGAGGGAGAAAAGAGAGGGAGAGAGGGAGAGAGAGGGAGAGAGGGGAGAGAGAGAGATAGAGATAGATAGAGAGAGAGAGAGAGAGAGAGAGAGAGAGAGAGAGAGAGAACAGGAAGAGAATCCGAAAGGGCAAAAGGGGAGAGTGAAGGGAACTGGTAGGAAAAGTTCCTCCACCTGAGGAATGTAGCCATTGTGTACTGAAAACATGTATTAAACAAAAATGTTTTGTTAAAACACATTTTTGTATAAATTGAGGAAATATTCCTGTAAAGTACAAGGGACACAGCAGATTGTGCGGAGGGCGTCTAATGCCACTGAGTTATTAGTTGTATTTCCTGATTCACCAGTATTTATGCAACAGATCCTTCTTTCTCACTTTACTTTTCATAAACCTGGTTTCAAAATGAAATCTTGTGTTTCTAACAGATTTGTTTCTAAATAGAACATGAAGCTTATTTCTTTCTGTCTTTTTCCCTTAAAAAAAAGTTAGGAAAAGCAGGAGGGTTGGTGGGCCAAATGATTAGGGTTAGGAAATGAAATACAGAAGAAAACAGAGCCAGGCACTGTAGACATTGCCACACCAGACAGATCAGGAGAAAATGGTAGAAAGGAGAAATAAGATGTTAACTTAAGAAAGGGAGTAAAAAAAAAAAAAAACATAGTGAGGAAGACTGACATTTATTTCTAAGGGGAGTAGGAGCTTATGAAGACATAATGGTGAACTCAAGAGAAGTAAGAATTGCCATGTGGGTAGCAGGGTAAATCCTGCGTTGAAGCCAGATCAGTGACACTGTGCAGCCTTTAAGGAATCAAGAGGCACCAGCTCTGTACTGCTGATTATTTTTATAAAACTCTGACTGATGTCTCTAGATTGAGAATTTTTCATCTCTGCAAGGCAGATAGCATTTTGCAAAAAAGGGAGATATTCCCTTAAAATGTTTACCCAAATTGGACTTCTAAAAAGTCTTCCAGCCACAAGCCTAGGTCCCTTCAGACACCCAGAGGTCCTGCTTCAGAAAATAGGAGTTTGCTAAGCAGGTGAGATGCCTCCAGGAAGAGTTCAGATTTTAATCTCCAGCACTGATATCTGTGTGTACGACAGCTCTCTGCAGTCCTCTGCCTGACTAGAAGATAAACATTGGAGTTTAGAATTTAAAAAAAAGTCTGTCCATCTGGATATCTTCTCACTTTCTCCACCTCCACCTTTCACGCTGGAGATTTTATATGTGTTGTGAGGTAAGGTGTGGAAAAAAAAAAAGAGGATGGAAAGATTATTTTTAAACATAAAACTATGACTGATCTGCCCAAGATATTCTCCAGCTATGTAATAAGAAAAGGCACAAATACACCTATACCCGTGGAAACTCCTGGGCTGTCAGAGATGGAACTCACTGTTGGGCTCAGGCAAAAAAAGAGGATTAGATGGGTTTGTGAAGCACATCAGGGCCTGTGACACATGGAAAGTGGAGGCTGATAGCCCTGTGGCTCCCCAAAAAAGTTACTAGAAACTAGATCCCAGAGAATAAGAGTAGAGTCTGGCCCCGAGCTCCTGACTCCTGGAGGAAACACTGAGTAGCAGAGAAGACACACAGAACAGCAAGGACAGAAAAGTCTCTGGGCTTAGCTCCAAAGACAGCATAACCAGTAACTGGGAGACCTAATGCCAAAGCGGATGCCGGCTTTTCTATGTACAGGAAGTCTGATTTTCATAATTGGATCTAGAACTACAAGAATGTTATTAGATATGGTCATTTAATGAATCAAGACAATATAAAAGTATTTTAAATTTTTTAAAAAATTAGAAATGTCTCTGCATTCCTCAGAGATAAGGCTTTGGGACAGGAGGGCAGATTATGTGAGCTAGGCTTGTGGGTTTCCCCTCCCACCTGCTCTTCTGGCCCTGTGAAGGGCTTTGTGATATCCCTCCCCCCACATGTCTACCTCTGGACACTGAGGGTCCCAGGCAGGTACCACAGCAGCCCATTTGTGGTTGGAAGCTAGACACACTGCAGGGCCTACTCACACCACACACAATCAACACTCCCACGGGTCTGTAGAAGCCAGAATTCTGTTCTTCTTCACAGCATTCAAACGTACTATAAGTATAGCATGGTGGCTGCACAGTAGACTACCCAGATGGGACTCTGGCTTTCTTTCCCATTGTCACTTAGAATAACCAACATACCGTAAGTTACATGTGGGGCAGTTCTGGATTCATTTACATAGCTAAACGATGCAGTCAGAAATCCAGAATGTTTTCAGTTGTCCATTCTACATATCTAGGGTGTTGGGTTGTTAGTCATAAGGCTTATTGCCTCATGGTCATATGGTGGTTACTGTTGCACAAGTATCCGTTTTTTAATGATAGTGTCAAAAGTCAGATAGAAAGGAAAAGAGAAGGCCTGTTTAATGCCAAATTTTTCCGTTCAAAAAGAAAATATGTTTCAGAAAGAGCTCTGCCTTCTCTTGTACCCCATTTCCATAAAACTAATGTTCTTGCCCATCCAAGACAATTGTGTTACTCCAACTGCAAAAGAAAAATTTGACAAATAAATGTATAGCATTTAACCTGTCATAAGAAGCGTATTAGGCCTTAAGAAAAGAAGAAAAGGAGGAGAACAAGCGACAGCTGGTTATAACTTTGGCAAGATAGGCCAATTTATCTTTTATAGACTACTTTTTTTTTTTTTTTTTTTTGTCTTTTTGAGACAGGGTCTCACTATGCAGTTGAGGCTGGCCTTGAGCTCACTTTTGTAGCCCAGGCTGGTCTTGAACTCACACCAATCCTCCTGCCTCAGCCTCCCGAGTGCTGGGATTACAGGTGTGAGCCACCACGCCCGACTTATAGACTACTTTAATGGAATAATATGTCACCCCAGAAATCAGTGGCTAAAAAACTGATTCACTACTTTCATGAATCAGTGAATTGATTGTACAGGCCTGTTGAGTTGAGGCAGGCTTGGCCAGGTGTATTTGGGCTGGCTCACATGTCTGCAGTCAGTCATGGGTGGGTTGGTTAAGGGCTGCCTGGTCTAGAGCAGCCCCAGCTGGCGTGACCCACATCAGCTGCATGGCTGCTCATCTTCCATCCAGTGGTTCTCAACCCCGAAATACAGCTCCTCATGTTGCAGTGACCCCAAACCAAAAAATAATTTTGGTGGCTACTTCAAAACTGTAATTTTGCTACAGTTATGATTCAGAATGTAAATACCTGGTATGCATTATGTATTCTCATTGCTACAAATCAAACATAATTTAAACATAGTGATTAATCACAAAAACAATATTTAATTATATGTTGAGAAATATTTATTACTAATTCCAATAAATAACATTTCACCATGGCATAGCATGGGTTTAAATATAGCAACAATTCCAGATAAACATCATTTTCCGATGGCTTTAGGCGACCCCTGTGTTTTGGTCATTCGACCCCCGCTGGGGCCATGTTCTCAGGATTGAGGAAGGAGGCCCGGTGAGAAAGCAGAAGCCAGTGAGTGTATTGAGACACAGGCTCCACCCACAGCTACTCCTAACCTATCTGATAGCAAGAGAGATTTCCAGTCACCCCTGGCTCAAGGGAGGAAGAAACAGAGTTGTAACAAAGGCCTACTGCAAAGATCCGAGAACAGGCTGTGCTTGTAGCTCATCCATCCCAGCAATCAGGAGAACTCTCAGGGTGGGGCTCATTCCAGAAGTACAATGGTGATCAAGTTGTCTAATCTCTCAGGCTCAATTGCCCCACCTGCAAAATGGGAATGAGAATAAAATCTAGTTTACAGGCTCTTACCCAGATTATCCATGCATTGATCTATGTCAGGATGACTATCAGGATGTCTTTCCTTGGTAAGTTACCATGTACTAACCAGTGTGAGATCTCATGATCATTGGCCAACGTCCAACAAAGAGCAGCCCTCGACTTAGATAGTTTAAAGACACTGTCATATCCAGTTAGAACTGTGATGCTTGAGACAGCGTAAATTTTACACTCACATTTCATTTTGTAATTCACCATGCTGCTCACGCATTGGCCATACACAATGACAAGGTCATGTCTAGTTAAGTATTTCTATCTGCTAACTGAACTCTCTCTGTGGGGCTTCTATACACTGAAGCAGTTTCCATACTGTCAACATGTGGAGGTTATTAATATTTAAGTTATTCAGTCTTCTTTAAAGTGTGTACAATTTCACACTTTTTATGTCCTGTAAATACAGAAATGCATTAGGGCAGAGGCCTGACTAAGCTGGCCCAGGTTTCTACACTGCCGTCACAGTGCAAAACGAGAGAGGAAGTCAGGATGAGGGGGAGAGAACTGGGAGCACAGGTTTGCCTGAAGCGCCATTGCCTCCCTCCTAGTCCAGAGAGCAGCCTGGAGCACAATAGGATGGGTGCAGGGTGGCCTGGTTTTCTATTTAGTTCTCTGCTCTTCCTAAGGCCAGGTAACTAAGGAAGAGATTAACCTATCACTCATATGGTAGTGTGACACAAATTCATTTAACCTGGACCCTCAGTTAAGAGAACATAATCTATATAGTTTTACAGGACTGAGGACTCAGATATATGCATACCCATAAGCATTAGCAAATACATGCACACTTATGGAACCGAAATAACTTCATGAAGCAATATTTATCTTTTGTATTTGCATCATCCTCTGGTACTTGTTCTTTTATCGTATTATTTTTCTTATTCCAGTTTTCATTTTTTAAAATGTCCTCAGGACAAACTCCATCGGTTGAAAGAATAGTATCTGAGCATTTCAAAAACATTGACTTGCATCATCCTGTAAAGAGCATTGAATAAAATCCCTCTCTTCTCCAGATTCAGTGGGGGGGCAGCTTCAGAAGGCTCTGTGGTGGAACCTATCTACAGAGAGGTTAAGAGCAAGGAATCCAGGGCAGTGAGAAGGGGTGCCTGCATTCTACATGTGGCTTGGGCAATCATTAATTCTGTCACCCGGATATAGTGAAGTCAGCCATGAGGCCTTGCTCTTCTCTTGAGAATATGAGGAGGCTGATGCCCCTTCATTGTTGCATGCATCTGAAATGCAGTCACTTAGTCCAGCTCCTAGCACAAAGTCAGCCAGATAGAACTGCTCTCACTGTTCTTTTGGGAGCCACTGTCACTTGTTAGCTGCCTGGTGAAGCTATTAGGCCCCATTTGTTTCTAACAGCCAGAAAGGCAGGATAACACAGAACTGGATGCAACACAAATAAGTCTTAATGCCAAATCAACAAACTGAGTCCCACATCTCAGCCTGCTATTTCAAATGGTTTGTGTAGTGCACAACCCACTCAACAACTCCCAAAGAGCTTGTGGATAAATACTAATTCAAAGCTATTTTTCTTCAGAATTCTTTTGCTAGGATTGCTTTCAAATCCTGTGGAACATTCACTGACTATCCTCGATGCGAGCAAGTCTTTAAGTGTTCAGACCAAATTAGATATGGGAAGGGGCCAAAATTCCTTTGATCCCAGATGTGGTGGCAATAGGACTGAGCCACTCAGCTCTACTCCTGGGAGCATCATGGACAGATGGCCCCAGCTGTTGTCCCTTTGCCCTGTGCAGCTTCCAGCTTACGAACGATCATGATAGGATGTGATGCGAAGTCCTGGTGAAAGAAGGGACATGTATATTTGGCCTCTTTCCTCATCACTGGCATTATGGGCTGGTAGAATATCACCCACATCTTAAAAGAGGAGGGGTTTATTGTAGCTTATAGTGTCAGAGATCTTAGTCTGCAAACGGTTGGCCAGATCTGAGAGAAAAATAGCATGGTAGAAGAGCCTGGCAGAAAAATAATCTGCTCACATCATGGAAGCCAGGAAGCAGAAGGCAAAGGGAAGAACTAAGGACAGAAAGGCACTCTTCCAGGCCATGCTCGTAGTAACCCACCTCCAACCAGTCCCCATGTCCCAACAGCGAGACCGCTATTGTGCCCCCATATCTAATCACTTTCCATACTCATGAAGCTGTCAGGGCCACTTTATATCTGAGCCACAACAACTTGTAAATCTGCTTAATTCATTTTTAGGGTAAGTGCTTAAAATAGCATGCTATTATTAAAGACGTGCTGCCCTCTGTAACAAGGACTAAATATCTGCTAGTTCAAGAAGATAATCCCAGGTTACCCTTGGGAGGGTTCTAAAAAGATTCTTCACAGATGGGCTTTGTTCTCACTCTACTCTGGTTTCTACTTTGCTATGGTTTGTGTCTAGTTGTCCCCTCAGCCTCATGTAGTCATGGGACAGGGACTTCTAGAGTTTGAGACTAACTCTCATGATCCATTGGGATTATGTGTTTTATACTGCTGGGATTATGGATTTTAGTACTGCTGGGATTATGGGTGTGGCTTGAGGCAGAGAGCCTGAGACAGAGAGCCTGAATGTATTATAAGAGAGACATGCAAACAGACTCTCTCTCAGTTGCTCTCTGTTGCCCTGGTTGGTCAATTGCCTCTGCCACCATATTTGCTGCTGTCCCACCACCATGAGCTGGATGCTCGCTGCCCTGTTCCACTCTGCCTTGGAGTCAGCCAAATATGGACTGAAATCTCCAGTAACTGTGAACTGAATAAATCTTTCCTTACTTCATTTTGGGTATCAGGAATTTGTCCTAGCAACAAGAGAAGAGCAAGTAAGATATATTCCTTCAGACCTGCACATAGGGTCATCGGGAAAAATCCCATGAGAGCCAGTGCCTACTCTGCGAATAGGAGAGCCTCAGTGTACCACAGGAAACAGTCCAGGGTACTGCAAATCCTCTGGTTCCTCTTAAAGCTGACCAAGAGCTTACCCCATAGAGAGGCCAGAGGAGATAAGGGAGTGGCTCACTCTCAGACTTCATGCCATAGTCTCTGTGTATGTGGCCAACTCAGTCTACCCTGGGGCCAGGGCTGGCATAGCATGTGATACCTGGAACCAGACCATTGTCCCTGAACGCTTGACTAAACTTGCTTAAGCAGGCGCTTTAGACCACTGAGCTATCTCACCAGGGAAAATGTTATAGACCAAAGCAAGGCCATCTTGGGTTAGAAAAGATATTGTGGACTAAGATAGACTTTAGCTGACCTAAGTGATATGCCCTTCCCTCTTTCCTATGTAGAAGGACATTCCAGCCCATTGGAGGATGCAATGAAAAGACCTCCACAGTGTTAAGCAAATTTCTGCTACACTGGCACATTCCAAGCCAAATGAAGAAATGTTCTTGCCTCCCTGACCAACCAGAACCTTGACCCTATAAAATCTGTAGTTTTAGCCCCACTAACGGTCAATGTTCTGAACTCCATGTTGGATATTTTCCATTGGCTTGTTAAGAAAGCTAAGAAATCTTGTTTATCTATCTTCAGCCTCTGTGGTGAATCTGTACTGTCTTTTTTTTTTTTTTTTTTTTCCTGCAAGAATTATAAAGTGGAATTTATTAGGTTCACACTATCAGAGGCTGACTATCCCCACAATGGTCATCTGTACCCTGGAGAATTAGAGGATCCAGCACCTGCTAGTCCAAGGAGCTGGAAGTCTCAGACCATGTGAGATTAGAGCTATAGTCCTTCTGTGGCTAAAGACCTGGAAGCTCCCTAGAGAGTCACTAGGGTGAGTCTATATGGAGAGGCTGAGGAAAGCTGGAGAGAGATGTTCCCAGGTAATAACATCAGCAAATGATGCATTTGCTTACAAAGTGAGCTTTAGTGGCCTGGCAGGCCTCCTCTTCCCCCTGGCCTGTGTCTACTGGAGAGTGCCTACTTTCAGGAGGGTCTTTTCCCTTCGTTTACTGACTCACATACAGATAATCTCTGAAAGTACCCTCATAACAGTCAGGTGTGCTTTTTTAACTCCAAAGGAGCACTTAATCCCATCGAGTTGACAAACAAAAGTTGCCATCACTGTAGGCAAACAGACCAATCCAATAGCCACTGACAGCCTGCTTAAAGAAGCATTCATGGGTTAAGCCTCTATTCGTTTCCTCTCACCTTGCCCTAATCATCCTAAGGCCAAGTACTGGACTACCAAGGTCAGACCTACCAGTCAATCCTAAACCTCCCAGCCTGCGTATTCTGCCCTGTGGATCTCTTTCCATCCACGGTGCACATGTGCATGGACACACACACACACACACACACACACACACACACACACACACAGAGGCAATTGTCCATATTTTTCCCTCGTTCTTCTTTTCCCTGAATCACCTAGATACTCCCCTGGGTGTCTCTGGATGACTTAGTGTGTATTCTTCTCTTAAGAGCTATGGATAACAAACCATCTTTTTAATACCAGTCAGCTCCTGATCTGTCTGCCTCTCCGTACCGGCCTAATAGTAACATTTTCCTTTTAAAGTGAACGGGGTGTTGGTAATACTTCAATGTGGGTTACCATACGAGCAACAGCCAATCCAAAACTTTGTGTTAAATATTAGAATAACATCAATTTTTTTGTACAGGAACTCATAAACAACTTCTCAATTGGTTTACTGTGTTGTTAGTGGGCTGTCTTCATCTGAGAGACAAAAATTGGAGTTGTTTCAAGAATGGCAACGTTGCTGAAGGATGGTTATACTTTCTGTAAGCTATATGTGAGGCTTTATAGTCAAAATGTGGAACACAGAAAGTGTTGCTGGTTTAAAGGAAGTATCAAAACGCACAACAGCAAAGAAAAGCAATCATAGCTTTTAATACTTCCTGAGTTCTTTCTATGTGCCAAACATCAATGTGGGTAATTTTCATACATTAACTTATTTAATCCTCATAGCAACACTGAGTGTGATCCCCATGGTAGAGACCAGTGTGATTTCCCTGTTTCACACACAATCTCAGATTAACAGCCTGGAAATTTATGTCATACAATATTAGAGATTAAAATAACTCTAAAGGTCAACATTTTACTTTTCAGTTGAAGCAAATATCTTTATTTGTCCTACTCAACTTGAAAGTTTTTTTATTTTTGAGCGTAATTCCCCAATAAGGCATACATACTCTCATTTGCTAGTAGTGAGTTCTGACTGCTTGACCTTTAGCCCAGCAATGTCATTTATGGGAAGCGATGCCTCCTATAATAATATCAAGCCCCATAATCCATCACGAATACCTTGAAAGCACTAAAGGGAAATGCGTTACAATAACCAAACATACCTAATACATATCACACAGCTTGCCTAAATATTTCTCATTTATGCTATTTTGAGAACTGGCTCCTAGCCCAGTTCTGACAACAGTGTTCGCAATTAAGTGAAAGAACATGTGAGTTTAGTAGTTGAAAACACAATCCCCCTCAGAGGATTATTAGTTACAAGTTTACTCTCTTATGTATGTAAGATCCCCTTTTAAGAATTTAAGAAATATGGATTCCGCAGTTGTCTCACTTATGGAGAAAATGTGTGTCCTATTAGGTTTGTAGAAGACAATAGTATGTTGACTCTCATCAGCCTTTTCTTCAAAGATTCTGCATAACCCAAGCCCAAAAACCCCTCCTCAGACTACTTCTCCCACAGCAACTGCCTTGCCCTTGGCAAAGGCACACTTTATTCTGCTCAACCTTGGTCACATTAATAAGCCAGGTATCCTAGACAGCAGAAGTTACCACAGACCTGTCTCCAAGCCAGCTCAAAGGGCACCAGGGGCTCAGTTACTGGCCATAGTCGCACTGTGTTTTGGATTATAGCCCTTGGTGGCATAGCTCCATCATTGGGTATAGCCCATCTTAGAGCCAAGCCCATTGGCTGATGACAGCCTATTACTTTCATTTAGCTGGGTTGTTATGAGCAAAATGCTCACAACAAAATGAATTTCAGTAAATGGGATGAACCCATCTTCTTCCCCACTCCTAAATGCATCTGCACCAACTCTAAAGCTTCAGGAGAGAAAAATGCTTGGGATATGACTTTTTCAAGATTATACAGCTGGCTTAGATCTACTAACTTGCAACTCTAAATTAGTTCATTTTATACTTTTCTCATTAATTAAGAGAAATGGCAATGTAGTAAACTAGAAAAGAGGGCTTTGAGCTCTTTTAAATTGTTCTCAAAGGTTTTTAATTTTACTTTTGAAGAGGGAAAGGGGATCTTGATCGATATTCACTGAGTATGTAGCCAAGCAAAGCCATTAGATTCTTTGGCATAATACGTGTGCCCTGGATTTTACCAATTAGAATCAGCATGTTTCAAGCCAAGTTATACATTTGATTTGAATTTGCAGTCGTTCAGTAAATCTATCAGTAGAATCATGATATTGTGTGTTGTCATAAATCAATGCACAAGGCTGGGGCTATAGCTCAGGGGCAAAGTGCCTGGGAATCAGAATGTCCTGAATTCAATTCCTGAAACAAACAAACAAACAAATGCACTTTTACAGTTATGGTGTAACTAGTCCAAATTGTTGTTCCTTTAGGGGTTCATGCTACTGCTTTATCCATTAGTTCAACCAGGACTACACGGACCTGTAATTGATCAGCTTCCTACCCCCTGCATAAACTTTCATCCTTCTCTGTAAGATTAGGAGATGAACAAAGATGTAAACTGTAACTAAATTGGACGCTGTGTTAATTAAGTCCCTCACAAGTAGTGTACACTTATAGAAGGTCAAATTCTGCCTAGCAGGGTCATCAGATAGCACAGGCACAATTCTTTTCAGAAGCCCAGGTGTACACTCAACACTGAGGTTCACAGCAACTAGGAACAACACTGAAAAATAGGATTGGTTGCTGGGAGCTTTTTTTTAGTTCTCTTTGCTATGGTTTTTTAAAGCCTACAGGCATAACCAGAATTTGAACCTACATTGCCTGGATCAAATCATGCATAGCTAACTGTTGTCTTAGCCTAGAAGATATATGAGACCCCAAGATTCACATTCTCTATCTGTTTCTGTTCCAGGGGAAACCTGTGCTTCCTTCCAGTATGCAGTACCGCATGATATGGCAAAGACTTTTCCTGCATTTTTTGGCAAAATATATGGAAAATAATATATAAAGAAAATAATGTTTGTCTATGTAGTAGTATGTCTACTACATATATACACATATGTAATATATATGTGTTATATATAATATACATAATATCAGAATTGTCCCTCAAATGATTTTTCTATCATAAAGCATTCCAAGACATAGGAGAACAGAATCATACCAATCACTCTGGATCCATTTATCTGCTAAGTCTAAGATTCCTCTAAAAATTGCATTTCCAGGCCTATTTTCAACAAACATGCTTTTTGAAAAAATCATTCTGTCCATGAGGTTTGAAGCACAAAATGACGTAAGAATAAAAACATCACTTTGACGAAGGACTTTCCTTTTTACCTTCAGTTCTCTAATTGTTCAGAGGAGGATGTCATGAATGATTTCTAAAAAGAAAGTTTGTACAGCCCTCAAATGAGAAGACAGCGAAAGAGAAACAGAATACTGACCTGGAGTAGACTTAGATGAGTATTAATGGCTTCCCCATCTCCTTTGAGGAAATGATTTAACTGCTAGCAAGTGGAATTGAAGATCCATCTTAGGGCATTTCTGACTCTTCTAGGACCTGCCAACATCTTAACCAAAAGGAATTTCCCAGAATAACTCTCTATAGATGTTTTTAGTGTGATATTGTTTTTGTAAACTCATTTTTCTGTTGCTGTGCTATTTATCTTAAATTTGACATTCTAGACTTTTATGTTTTTATTATCCAAGTAATATACCAAATAATTCATGTTTATCATAGAAATAATGAAAATACAGACAAACAATAAGAAAAATGATCTATAACTCCACCACCGAGAGATAAGCATTATCATCCTGGGCATGGACTTTCAGGCTTTTTCTGTTTCTCTTTCCGTGGGAGATTGGTTAAGTAACTACTGTTGCAGTCATAAAGCATAGCTACTAAGAATAATATACATGTGACACACCAGTATTAGATCTTGGCCTTATGTTTGTCCAAAATCTACTCTTTGGTTTCAGCTTGGCCTTGGTCTTGGCAAGAAAAATTGCTGAATGTCAACTTCATTGCTATCTGGCAAACTTGAACTTACTCAGAGACCTGTTGGTGGAGCTGATCCTCATCACGTCCAAATAGCAATAATATCAGTATCATGAATGCAACACAGTCAGATTTGCAGTTGATATCTGAATACTTCCCCAAAGTTGTAACCCTTTTGAGAAATAACTTATATGGTGAATATCTTTATGTACTCCATGAATTCAGATTTTACAGGGTGCAAATACTACATGTATGTGAAGTAAGATGCCATATTTATAATTAATAATGATCATAGATGTAGTTAATTTGGTGAACTAACTTACTTTAAAAACTTTCAAAAGGTTAAATAACCAAAAGAACATTTTGTTAGCATTATTAGTACAATATTAATAGAGAATTAATTAGCAACATGAATTAAGAAAATGAGGACATCCTTTCTGAACCAAAGAATGTTTATAAAAATTTAAATAATATAAGGCAGACCAATATTCAACTATCTAATACTCCTTGGCCAAGAATATTTTAAAAATTAATTTATGTTTTAGATTTTTTTACCTGTTTTAAAGGTAAATTTAAATTATAAACTCTATACTACTTAAAAGTCTCACAAAGAAAAAACAATTCTCAAATCATGAACCATCATGTGCTTAATGACCGTATTTTAGCCAGAAATAATAAATATACTCTAAATTACACAACAAATTTTGAGGGAGAAGTGGAAACATGAAACATATGTCATTCTCACTAACCCAATTTCAAAATACCAGTCTCATAACACCTCTCTAGAAAGACAATTAGCAGTCCTCAACCTGAAACAAAAAGTTCATTAAAATGATCTCTATAGTGCCCAGTCAAAGAGAAATGATTTTGAAATTTGCTAAAGTTGTCACTCTTGATTATGAAGTACCTTTTAGAAAACCACTATAGTAATATCCTGAATTGTATTTTGCTGTACAAAATGTTTGGTGACATTATTAAAATATGCCAACTGAAAATGACTTCCTTTAGTATGGAAATTACAGAAATGTATCCATAAGAACTAACAGCTGACACTCTGTGATACTATTGTACTGCTTCTGGACTAATAAAATGATCATTTTATTAAATATTGATAATAAAAGTATCATATTTTGAACACTTGCATAAAATTTCAGATCTATGCTCCAGCAGTTCTGTTAATGATTGTGACGTCTGTCTCTAGTCTCTGCTTTAGTAGAATACAAACTTAAATCCTCAGCCATTTGTGTTTTATTGAGAATGTAGTGTGTTCCAAATGTATATATGTATTATATATAAGACAGAGAAATGTGTATCTCTTTTTTATTTTTCTATATTTTATTACATTTAATAAGAAATAACAATGTGACAGTTTCACAACATGTTAGTAGTACATGCCCAATATTTGATACAATGCATATTGTTGTTCTCCAAGTAGTTATACAGAGCACAGGGTGTAGATATGATAATTTTTCAAATCAAAGAAATGTGTATCTCTTAAAACGCTTTCAATAACAAAGAACAGACACTCTTACGTAAAGTAAAATGTTCTTTAAAATGTGTGCAGGGGAGAATTTATTAGCTTGAATACTAAAATGTCTGAGATAGTCCAAACACTTGTTTAGGACAAGGTTTTACCTTCCATCATGGTCCGTTCTACTTCCAAGCAATATTAGTCCCACTAGCAGCCTTCCTTTTTACTATCCAAGATGGCTGTCAATGTCTTCTGAAGCCACTTGCATTAATGACTGTAAGAAGAAGGAAGCAAGATTTTTTTTTTGTCCCAAGAATCCCTAGCAACAGTCATAAAGTACACCCTGATGAAAGCATTCTTTCTTGACATGTCCACCTCTGAACTCATCACTGAGGTCAGCTTCGTTCCCTGGAGATTGGAAAAGGACAATTCTACCTGATGATTTCCAAAGTAAGTTATGGGAAGCTAATAATAAGCATTAAGCAAAGCTGAAGTGGGTTAGCAAGTGTACAACATAAAACTATGTTCATGTCTACTACTAGTAATAAAATTTTATAATAAAATGATATACACAGCATGAATCTGAGTTTTATGCATTAATTTCAGTTCAGGTATATTTTGGCTTCATTCCATTTAAGCTATTCCTCTTTTATAGATTCTTTCCTTGTATGAACATCTCGCTATTAGAAATAATACTTCAATTAGTATAATTGTACCTAAATTCCTTCAGATGATCTTAGAAGAAATTCTGAAAAATTTAATTTTTGAGGGGCCCACTGGAAACTCATTTGACTCAGCAAACAGGTCCAGCACATCAGTGAGACCTCCTTTGACCTGCTGGAAACTCATTCAACCCAGCAACCAGGCCCAGGCCCAGGGCGTGAATAAGACCTCGCTGGGCTCGCTGGAAACTCAGTCAACCCAGCAACTATGCTGGTGTATGAATGAGACCTCCCTGGGCCCATGGGAAACTCTTTCAACCTAGGGACCAGATCCACCTTGTAGACCAGGGGACCCATGGAAAACTAGTTCAAACCAGCAACCAGGCCTGACACATGAGTGAGACTAAATTGGACCAACCAGAAGCACATTGAACCCAGCAACCAGGCCCAGTGTGCCCAGTGTGGGAAACTGCTGCAGAACTCTCTACAGAGAGACTAGAGACAAGACCCACCCAACTGATCCAGGAGCAGGACATCTTGCTAGAGTGGCACAGCAGGTTTGCCTCCATGGCCTGCACCAGGAAGAAATGGAGCTCAGAAGCTAGACCCAAGACACACCCGCCCAGAAGACTTCAAATTTGGTAGATCTTGACCTGGTGCTAAGGTAAGAAAACTACCACAGCTCTAAACCAAAAGTCAAAAGTCAGGGCTATACAAAATTACAAAGAGAAGGAGCAAAATGCATTCTCAGGCCCCAAGCCCACCCAGAACAAATACAGGAGACAATAGCATAGAAGAAATTGGAAATCACACACCAGAAATCTCTGAAATAGTAGTATCTAAAGTAAAGAAAACAACTACATAAAGGCATAGAGGAAATCAGGTTGGAAAGAATTTCTGAAGTAAAAAAGAAATAATATCTATAATAGAAGAAGTACTAAGTGCTTCTAAAGACACTGATAAAAAAGTAGAGGAGAACAGAAAATTGATGGAATCCTTGAATGAACAATATAGGAAAGTAATAGAATGTATGAAGCATATTCAAAATGCTATATAGGAACTTAAAACCTCAATCACAAAACTGTTTCAATGAAAGTGAAAATAGACTTTCAGACCTTGAAGATACCATTGCAGCTAGTAAAAATATAAGAAAAGATTTCTTAATAACAACTAGGATGCAAGAAAAAATAATTCAACATCTGCAAGATGATGCAAAGATGAACAATACAAGTCTAATAGGCATCAATGAGAAAGGAGTCTGTACAAATGATATAAAAAGAATAAGGGAAGAAGTAATAGCAGAAAACTTCCCAAATATGGGTAAACAATTTGACATTCAGTAACTGAAACATATGGAACTCCAGATAACATCAACCCAATTAAAACCACACCCAGACATATAATAATCAATATCCCAGAAATTCAGCACAGAAACAGTATACTAAAAGCCACTAGAGAAAAGAAACTGATCACATTTAAAAGAAAACCCATCAGAATAATGGCAGATTTCTCTATATAAGCCATCAAGTCAAGAAGAGCATGGAGCAAAGTACGTCAAGTCTTGCAAGAAAACAAATTCCAGCCCAGACTGCTATACCCTCTTTCAAGTTCAATGGAGAAGTGAAATACTTTCAGGACAATGAACAACTAAAGAATTTCATGATGACACAGCCAAGCCTGCATAGCTTACTAAAAGATATTCTAGAGAAGGATCAAAATGACCACAACTCCATGAAGGAGAATGGAAAGAACCCACTAAATTGGGCAAACAATTAAACACAGCAGAAAAAGAGATATACAAAAGCTGTCTTTCAACTATTCTTTATATATACAGCAGCAGAATATGCCTATCAGCATATCAAGGAAATATCAGTAGTTCAGTCCCACAAGTGACACCTGGCTACCAGTAAGTGTCATGAATACTGTCCGTATACACGACATACTAGACTTTGTGTGATATTCATCCTATCCCAAAAATGTTAGAAATTCTGATAATATACTTCCAGTTCTAATATGTATGTTATGTTTTGCTCTTAGTAATTCTTTACTACCATGGAATCTTTTTCTCAGTTGATATCCTTGTATATATTCACCTATTCAAATACCATGCAAGTACTCTGAGTTGATTATAGATTTATACATATGATACACAACATTCTAGCCTCTAAGTTGGAATCATGATTTGGTTGAGTTTTGGAATATTGTTTGAAATATTTAATTTAATTTCAGTTAATTAATATTTAATTAATTTTCTGAATATTGATTAATTATAATTTTTGTTTTATTATTCATACTGTATCTCTGACTTACAATCTACTTATAAGACATAGTATGATATTTTCTCCATATTAGAAGTTTTAAAATATATATACATATATAAATACATATATATATATATATATATATATATGGATGCATATATATAGAATAGATATATAGCTACTTTTAGTTCATTGAGAATAAAAGTTTGTAATAATATTGTTAAGATGGAATACCAGGTCTGTACCTTTTCCTCTTAATAACTACTATAAAGACAACAATATGTGTGGTATTAATTGTAACCATCCTAACTTGTTTTAAAACTGTTTCACTACTATTTTATCTTTTTTCTCATTTAAATAAATAAAAAAATAAAAAAAAATAAATGGAAAAAATGTACATGAAAACAAGCTGAAAAAAATTTAATTTTTGAGTAAACATATAATCTGTCAATCCATCTATCTGTCATTTATCTGTTTATCATCATTTGAGGCCTCAAACATCTTCGGAAATTGCCCTCTAAAGTATTTGTAATTACAGCAAGCATGTGTATATAACAACACCAGCCTCCTACGACACTCCTTACAAATAAATAATATAATTCACCAATTTTAATGGGCAAAAAAAAATCTCACCATTCAAATGTATTATCTTTCTGAACACTAGTAAGGATAAAATTATTCTCACAACAGTTATGAACTGATTACTTAATTTTTACATGTTAGTGTTTAGTCCTATTTGTTGGTAACCCTGACCCACTTAACTGATTATCTATCTTTCTTTATATATAAAGAAGATTTAGATAGTAAAATCTTTTCTGCTTTGTGCCTTCCTTTTCCTTTTCCTTTTGACCATATTTAATTGTTCTTTTTCTGTATAGATGTCCAAATTATGTCATAAAAATTCAAAAGTATTTCTTTTTAGAAACAACTTTCCCAATCCTAAGTATCTCAATTGTTAATTGTATTTTCTTCTAGTATACTATTGTTTCTTATTATACTTTTAAACACTTACATTACCTAAACTTATTTTGTTGTAAAATGTGAGGTCAAGTCCTTACTTTTATCTAAATGGCCAAGCAGAATTCCTAATGAAAATACAGTATAGGGTGGTGGCTATCACCCCAGGATTTGTATCCAGGATGGAGGACATTTGCTATGGAAACTTACATATCTTTTCCTCATCTATAAAATGATGACAATAATGGTATCTATGTCATAGGATAGCTTTGAGAGGAAATTGTGTTAAAGCAAAAAGAACTGGAACATTAGCCAAAGCATAGCAAGTTTTAGAATTATTTTTACTACTTGTTGATCTATCATTTCTCTTCTTCAGATACCTCTGGGAAGACTAAATATTTATATATGAATGTGTTTCCAAATTTTTTCTTTTATTGATTAATCTGTTTAATTTTACTTCTGTACTTATTTTTTACTATTATTACATGTTTGTAATATATGAAATTCACATTCATCTTAAGTAGATATATGTAAACAGTTTATTTATTTTTTTATTCCCTTCTTCTTCCCACCTGCTTCCCTTCCTCCATCTTCAAATCTGACCAGATTCCCTCCTCCATCTCATTTTCCTGTTATTTAATATTATTATTATTATTATTATTATTATTATTATCTTTTATGATGTAATATTTGCATTCATTGTATTTGGTACCTGTACATGTCTTACCTTGTTACTTTTAAAGAGTTCATATAAATGTGTCTGGAATAAGCAGAATGAACTTATGACTTTTTAAGATGCCCTGTCTTTTTAGCTATGTCATTTCCTATATATTTTGTGCCTATTTTCTACAAATTACTTCTCTTTTTCTATCCTTTAGTGATTCTTCAGCTAGTTCAGTGTTAGCTCAGCTACTTACTAGTGGTATAAACCTGGGAAAGTTAACTGAATCCTGTGCCTCAGTTATCTTATTTGTAAAAAAAAAAAAAGGGGGGGTATAAAAATAATTATGATCTCATATGGCTCCTATGAGAATTTAATTAGTGAAAGCATGTAAAGCACTTAGCACAGTGAACATAAGTCACCAAATAACTGTCACTTGTTTCTTTCATTTTTACCTTTGTAATATCAGAAGTCATAAATATCTCTCCTTCACTGGAAACCTAGGAAATACTAACAAAAGTTGTCAGGGTATCATAATTTAAAATAGAGTTAAGGAAGACAATATTGAAAACATTGCTGAAGGAGTGAATATAAAAAATCCTGTTTCTATTTCGTGTGAAGTAAATATTGCAAAAAAAAAAGCCTCACCAGTAATATTCCTTGGAAGTATGAATTAATAAAGTAGACCTATAATTCTTCTCCAAGATTTCTTTTTTTTTCCTATGATCACCATATGTTTATAAACATGCTGAAGAAAGATGTTTTAAAAAGGGAAATGGTTAGGGATTCATATATACAAAGAAAAATTGCTTGATATCTGTGTTCTTCGCAAATATTTTCTACCACAGAGCAATTATTTCTTTACTAATACATGTAACATGAATTCACGTGTGCTTGTGCACACACACACACACACACACACACACACACAATACACAAACCACAAACAGGATTTTTTGACATTTTAAACCATTCCAGATTGGCTCAACTCCAGTTAATCATATTAAAATGTCAAGAAAATTAAGTATTAAAGATACAATCTGGTTCTTCTTGAACTTATTTACTTGTTCTTTTAAAAAATAGATATGGTAGAGAACAGCTGACTGCTTCCTTCCTTTCAGCAGACAGTCTAATTATATTTTCTTGCTTTTACACAAGCAATATATTTTACCATGTGTGAAAAGCCAGTGTAAAAAGAAATCTCAGAGGTTCTCAAATCTATATGGGAGAAAGTGTTGCCACCCAAACTATCTTCCCTGAGGTTGAAAATTCTAAAGCAAGGCCCCAGAGACACCTAGGAGTCTCTCAATTCTAAGTCACCATGGAGATGCCAGTAGCATTCGAGATGTTATGCCAAAGAATTATTGGGAACCAAAACATTAAAATTATTCCCATGTGATTGTGAAATTCAATCTTCCTAGCTTTTGAAAGAGGGATGTTTCCTTTACAATTCTACCATTTTCAAGGCCAATAATTGCACAATGGATTAAAAGACTGATGAGGATGGAATTGGAAACCTAGAGATAATTTAAGAATAGCTTAGGTAACTAGACCCAGTCTTTGAAGAACTCTATGGGGTAGGTCTTAAAATAATCTTAAGTTTTGACCACAATTCTTTGGACACCATCACAGAAAAAGAAAACACCAATGTGTTTATAGCATTTGAAAAGTCCGCTATGTCAGCTTGAATCAATTTTTACAGCCATTTTCACAAGTGATTTAAGTTGCTAATTAATTGGCAAATGTTCAGTTCCTAGCTAGTCAAGTTATCCAGGTCAAGAAAAATAAACATCTCAATGTAACCGGAAAAGAAAGAATTAGAAAAGTTCTTTATTGCTCTGAGAGGCATATTTCTTTGCTATGGTGTATTAAATACACTCTCATGATCAACTCAAAGTTTGAAGTTAGGCATATTTCCTATTTGGTATGTAGCTTTATGTTTTAAATCTGATATAAAACAAATTTCTGAAGTTTAAGTCTTCTGATGTTTCCAGAAAATGCATTAGAGTGGTTGGGGAGATCGCTCAGCAGTCTAAGCACCTGATTGGCAAGCACAAGGACCTGGGTTTGACCCCTGGCACTGCATGTCATACCAGCCCCAAGCCTGGGTGTGCTGGGCATGGTGGCACATTCCTGAAATCCCAGTGCTTGGGAAGCTGAAACAGGAGGATCAGTATGAATATGAGCTGCGTAGTGAGACTCTGTATCAAATACATATAAATAAAAAATTAAAACACCTTAGATAGAACACACATTGGAGTCATTTTTAAGAACAGACCTCATCTGTTAAACGTTGGCCACTGTTCTATGCATTGGGGATAAAATGATGATTGAGAAAAAATATATGATAGTAATTTAGATTAAGATGGTGCCAATGAAGAAAGATCAGTGAAGAAATCATCAGTATTTGAATTGGATCTAAAAAAGGGAAAAGGGTATATGGAATGAGTTTATACAATAAAATATAAGTATTTTGGGTTTGAAGAAGGAAGAAAGGGTCAGAATAACACTATTTTACAAGGCAAAATACTTCATGGTTCAACCAGTTACCATTCTAAGTCGAAATCCAGAATTACAAATATTTTGTTCCTCTGAGATCTCACATTAACTCTCAGAGTTAATCTAGGCCCAAAGTCTAAAAAGCTATGGAACTATTTTGACTAAGATATAGCAAGGCATAAAGATCATTTCTTTCATTGCAACAAATGAAAATAGTAGACAAGCTAAAATGGTATTTTTCTTCAAAGTCTTGCCAAACATGCATGCACACATAATTTAAACTAATTCCAGAAGTGAGTGTATTCATCGGAGAAGAACAAATGGGGCAACTCTTTTCCTACTTTGGGCAAATATCCCAAACTAAGGCAGATGAAAAAGGCAATTTCATCATAAGCAGAAAGACTTTGCAGGATGAGGAGATATCAGCTGAACTTTCAACAACAGTATGGGCTAACACATGAAGTAGTGCAACCTTGAAGAGTCTCATATACACAAATAGATTTCTCAAGAAAAAAAAAAAAAACCTACTGGGAATTTTGCCAGGTCAACAGTAATTGAACAGAGCTAGAACGCAGAGCAAGTTCTTCACATTCCTGTACTTCTTGCGTTCCAGAGCTCTTCTGGAATTCAATCTGGAGGTAAAGTTAAACCAAGAAAAACTAGAACTAGCTTCAAATATTGAAAAACCAAAAAGATCAGCCCACTACATGTAAAACAAGGAATTGGTGATTAAACTGAAAGTCAAGAGAAATCTTTATAATCTCACTGGTAAGAATTAAGTTGAAACTAACTCAATCTCTGCTCTACTGAACCCAAGAAAGGAGCTTCATAAAACTTCCAAGCTTTTGAGTGGAGTAAAGCAAAGGTGTTTTCTGGTAAATGAAAATAAAAATGTACAGTCTAGTTTAGCCCCAAATAATAACTTACTAAAATTTCTGACATGCAATAAAAATATTGAGACACATAAGAATGAAAATATGCCCCATACCTAAAAAAGAAAACAGTCAATTGAGGTAGACTTCCTGACAAATCAATAAATGAGGTCTAAAATCACAATTGTGAAGGTTTTAAGGTATCTAGAAAGAAAGATGAACATAGTGAATGGAGACAATTTCCTCAGAGAACTTTGGTTCTAAATAAGACCCAAAGAGAAATCCTAGAATCAAAAAATGTCAACTCTGACACACAGTGTGTAAGGGATAAGGATAAGAGAATATTGGAAACAAAAGGAAGGATAGGGCTACAAAAGTGGGCATTAAAAAGCAAAATAAATGAAAGATCCCAGAACTGGCATATATGTAGGAAGAAACTTTTAGCCTGCATGGGGGTGGGATCAGAATTTGCCATCCAAACTCCAGACTCGGCAGCTCATGTGGAACCCTGCAGCAAATTTCCCTGCAGAGATGCTCGTGTCTGACCCTCCCAGCTAATCCAAGAGCTTAACATCTTGCCAGAGGACCACAGTAGGCTCACCTTCATGGGCTACAGCAGGAAGAAGCTGAACACAGCAGGCAGACCAGCCTGGCACATCTGGACAAGACCAAACTTGGCAGACCTGGACACAAATTTCAGTAGGTGCTGATGGCTTAACTGCACCAAAGCTCTACACCAAAAATCAGAGGGCAATGCTATACAAAATGGCAAAAAGAAGAGCAAGATACAATGTCAGGCCCCAAGCCCACCCAGAACAAATGGAGGAGACATTAGCATAGAAGAAAATGGGAATCACACAGGTGATATCTCTGCACTAATAACATCTGAAGTAAAGAAACAAATGCGGAAAGGTATAAAGGAAATGAGATTGGAAGTAAAAAAAAAAAAAGTCTCTGAATTAATAGCATCTGAAGTAAAGGTACGGAAGAAATTAGATTAGAAATGATATCTGAAGTAGAAAAAAAGGATAACTATAATGAAATAATAAATAAATGCTTCTAAAGAAGACATTGACAAAAAATTAGAGGAGAACAGGAAAATGATGGAATCCTTGAATGAGCAATATAGGAAAGAAATTGATCACATGAAGCAGTTTCAAAGAGATATACAGGAAAATAAAATCTCAGTCACAAGCTGGGAACACCGTACAAATGAAAGTGAAGATAGACTCTCAGATCTTGAAGACACAGTCACAGCTAGTGAACAAGTAAGAAAGGATCCTTTAAAAACAACTAGGAAAAAATAATTCAAGAACCGCAAGACAATGCAAAAATGGACAACATGAGACGAATAGGTATCAACGAGAAAGAAGGAATCAATACAAATGATACAATAAAAAGAATATGGGCAGAAATATTAGCAGAAAAGTTCCCAAATATGATAAAACAATTTGGCATTCATGTAACTGAAGCATACAGAACTCCAAATAACATCAATCCAACTAAAAGCACATCCATACATATAATAGGCAAGATCCCAAAAATCCACCAGAAGAATAATACACTAAAAGCCACCAGAGAAAATAAACAGATCACATTCAAAGGAAAACCCAAAGAATAATGGCAGATTTCTTTTCACAAACCATGAAGACAAGAAGAGCATGGAGAAGAGTGCTTCAAGTTCTCCATGAAAACAAATTCCAGCTTAAACTGTTGTACCCCACAAAACTCTATTTCAACTATGAGGGAGAAGTGAAATGCTTACACGAAAAAGAACAAATAAGGAATTTCATGATGTTAAAACCACCCCTACACAAACTACTGGAAGATATTTTACAGAGGGGCTAAGAATGACCCAAACTCCACCAATGAGATGAGAAACTGCCACAAAATAGAACAATCAATTAAACATAGGAGAAAAAGGGGAAAAATAGTAGGTAAAAACATGTCAAATATGAGTCAATAAATTTCAGTTATAGCCATCAATGTAACAGACTAAATTCCCAATTGAAAGAAATAGACAGGCACAGTGGATTAGAAAGCAAAATCCAACAATATGTTGTATACAAGAAACACAAATAACTCAAAAAGAAATTCATAGGCTAGAAGTCAAAGGATGGAAAAGAATTTTATGTGGCCCAGCATTCCAGAAAAAGACAAAGGGTAATAATCCTCCCTGAAGAAAGTCTGAACTTCAAACCAAGATTGATGAAGTGAAATAAAGAAGATCAGTACGTACTGGTTAGGGGAAAAGTTCAAGAAGAAGAGGCAACACTCACAAATATGTACACATTCAAAATGGGAGCACCCAGCTTCAAGATAAATCATTTTTTATTCAATTTTTTATTGTTTAAATTTAACAATGGTTATATTACATATTTTCATCATCAGATCAGTTTAGATTAATACATATAGGTATATAAGATTGATCAAACAATTAAACATTAACCTTTCTAAATCCACATTACGTTTTTTTTCTTTTCCCCCTTCTTTTCTTTGAAAGTTGACATATTGCATATTGTCCTCACAATCATTCTACAGAGTACAGTATGTGGGCATGACCCACCTCCCTATTGATGTTGCATACAAAAAAGAAAGAAAAAAAAAAGGAAAGAATATACTTCTCTTTGGACTAAGAGGAAGCAGATACATACACAGTCAAAGGTTTTGCAATTGCAGCGTGCCACCAGTGAAGCTTGTGATGTTGGAGGCTATTGAATCTAAGCCTCCTAAAGCTCATCTCACCAATCTAGCTCTGCATTCCATGCATTATAATTAAGGATTTTTTTTTTCTTGCTGGGAGGTCAAGGGCAAGTCGAAGCAAGACCTGTATAACTAAACATACATTTCTTTTGTATCTTCCAGGATCAAATCCCCTCAGGATTAAATTTGAGACTATAGACAGTACTTTGTAGAACTGTTGTTAGTGTCAGCCTTCAGGACGAGTCACGGCCATTGCTTGGCCATTTTGCTTTCTGTGAAAGCCTGAGAGAATGTTTTTCTCTGGGTGACTCTCCTTAGACGCACTGCAGTTCATTCATCCTTTTCCTCTGAGGTCCCATAATCTCCTTGACCAGGAAATTTGGGACACCTCTGACTTATAGGATATTACAGCACAGGGTCTATTATATCCTGGGTCTTTATTGACCTTGGAGGGCTAGGTCCAAAATATTGGCTATCCTTATAGCCCTTCTTTTTCTCCAATTGTCGGTCTGTTAATTTACATTATCAACCCTCCAGCAGAAAAGCTTTGTGATACTATTACTCTATAAAATAGGTACTGGGCTTATCATCACTGGCTTTCTGAGTATCAAATATCTTTGACTTAGCTTGTAAATGATATTTTCTGACCATCACTGATATTCTAATAACTTTCCATACAATGTGATATAAGCAGTTACACAATTTTGACACAGATATTTGGAAATTCAAGGAAATATAAAATTGTAGCCTGTCAAGAATATGGTTTTTGGCCCAGTCTCTTATTTTCAAGAACTATTCTTGAGAAAATGACAGTAACTGAGTTTACACCAGGAGCAGTACATATCAAAAAGACAAGAGTGACATGTATTGCGAACATGGTTTTAGCATTACATTGTGCTATAGTCAATATGCTGAACCTTTTGAAGGTTCTTGAGACCAATATCTGATTCATCCTGTGTACATAAGTGTATGGTTTTGCTATTGATATGTTTTCTGCTTTGTCTGCTTCCAGTCACTTCGTTGTTTAATCCATAACACATTCAGCTGTGTTATGCACTTAAGTTCTTGTTTTCTTCTTTAAAGTTCTTATATTAGGGAGACTATACGGTATTTACACATATAGGTCTGGTTTATTTCACTAATGAGTATATGTTCAATATACATCCATTTATATATGAAGTCTTCAAACTTATCATTCTTTATGGATGAGTAGTATTCCATTGTATAAAAATACCACATTTTTTTTAGCCGTTCTTCAAATGATGGACATGTTGGTTGTTTCCAAGATTTGGCTATTACAAATTGGACTGCTATAAACATAGCTGCACAGATGTCGCTATGGTATGAAGTTTTCAATTCTGGGAAAATTCCCAGTAGGGGGATAGCTGGATTGAACGGAACTTCCAATTCTAGTTTTGTAAGGATCCTCCACACTGCTTTCCATAATGGTTGCACCAATCTGCATTCCCACCAGCAGTGGAGAAGGGTTCCTTTTTACCCACAGCCTCTCCAGCATTTGTTGCTGGTTGATTTCTTTATGATAGCCATCCTTACT
>PVJA010014741.1:0-46816 GCA_004027025.1 Myocastor coypus | reverse complement strand
ATAAAGCAAAAAAATAATGATGATTTGGCAAAGCAACTCCTCAATATACCTGCATTGTGCATTTCATTTTCAGTGTATTCAATTTTTCTCCTACGAAAGCTCATCTGCTGTATGCTCATTATAATCATTTAAGGATAGATTTTCTAATTCATTGCTCATAGAATGATAACTGCCAAGGCTGGGATGCGTTTGAGTTGCACGTCACGACTTTCATTTAATCTTGTTTATCATTTCAAAGTTCAATTGTAGTCTTTTTCGGAAAGAAACAATTTAATTTTCAGAAGCACTTCTGAAAGTTGCATGCAAACTCAGAAATTTGTATATTGAACATCATATATTTTATTTTGACCACAGATGTTCAAATTTTCCCCAACTCAAAACCTTCTGTCCCCAAACCAATCTTCCACCTTTTGCTTAAACACACACACACACACACACACACACACACACACACACACACACAATTTTAAGACTCTGAAAGATCTAAGACTTCTTACTTGAGAGGTCTCACCTGTATAATACACCAAACATATTAAAAGAAGTTACAAAATTATTTCAGTTTCATCAACTGACTTGTAGTAGAGTAGACCAGCTAACATATGCTATGTTCTGGTGACATGTAACTTAAAAATTACTTTAAACTTTTAGTAATAGACTTTGAGTGCATATTAATTTTACAAGCTACTAAGTCTCATTTCGATACATACACTTAACATTCTGATTGAATCCCTCCCATTATCCGCCCTTAAATCCCTTCCCTTCTTCCCCTTACTCCTTCTCCTTGCCTAATATAATTCTCTCAGGACTATATTTTGGTTTTGATTTTAATTTTTATTTGGGGACCAACAAAAGAACTTCAACTTTCAAACATTTTTGTAGGCTTTTGAAAAGCTTGATCAAGCTTTAGGCCCTTGAAAAGTGTTTGTTCATTAAAACATTTTCTACCATGGTCACTGTATAAAAGAGTTCCAGCAACAAATCTTCCTGAAAGAAAAAAATACATATATTAAATATGTTTTCGCTGACTTTTTCGTCTCATGACATGAAACACTTAAGTCATGGACTCTTTTTCTTTCTTTCAATTATTTATCTATTAATTTATTTGGTATAGGGTCTCACTATGCAGCTTAGACTTGTAATGATCCTCCTCTCTCAGGGATTATTGACGCAGGGATTATAGGTGTGTGCCGCCACACCCAGTTCCAGGGCTGGCACAACATGTGGTATTGAGAATCAAACCCAGGTGCTTGTGCTTGCTAAGCAGGCACTTAGACTGCTGAACTGTAATCCCAGTTGGTCATGGATTCCTTAATTTCCATTCAATTGTTGGCATAGAGTGCCATGCTGCTGGGAAATTATTAATTAGCTAGTTTGTCCTAAAGGTGAAAGCCTCACCTCTCTTCTTGCCATAGGATTCACTGTGTACTCAAATACAGAGTGAAGTCAATGCATTCTTGGTCAGTATGTGGAATCTCTGTCCCGCTATAAAAACTTTCAACAAGCCCCTTAAGGCATCCAAATGGTCCTACTTTAGTCAGAGATACAGCTTGGTTATCCACACCTTGTGCTCAAGTTCCTGTAAGTTGTGGACAGTATTAATAAGGAAGACAAGAGAGAAAGTATGATGTAATTATTCAAAATACCTGTCTCATCAAACTGCCAAATATGCAATGTCAAGTATCCAACTATATCAGACTTACACCTCAAGCAGTCACACAAAAACATGCTGAAAACTACTGAGTTTCTCCTATTTGGGAAGTGATGTTGGAATCCTCCCTCGCTAAAGTTTTCCAGGGCAGGAGGAACCATCAGCTCATTCCCCTGTTGTCTCTCCTCAGTGCTGTTACTCTGTCAATCCAAGTGGCACTTGGTAAAAAGGGAACAGAAAGAAAAATGGGGAGTGGAACAAATGCATGTAGATCTCATCTGTGGAATAGAAACTTCCCCTCCTCCCTGTGGGACAGAAAGAAACAAAGGTCTATCAACCGCAACCTCACAATAGGCTCTAATTCCTCTAACTGGAATAACCTTTTACTTCTGGTGGGGATTAGGAGGAATGTACCTCTTACAATAGAAATTTCTCAAGGTTTTGTTTAATGTTTTCATTTAAGTTCTACTTCTCACTCCAACAGCAACAGTATTAGAGAATTGATTTAAAAAAAAAAAAGGAAAAACTGTAGCATGTGATAATTGCAATTTATCGACGATGCTAACTACTTCAGTTCCTGTTTTGCTCTCTTATATACAGTTCTAAAGGTTTGAAAGTTTACATGTTTTAAAAAAAAGGAATTGATTTTAAAGCAAAGTTAGTTATTTATTTTGACAAAACATAATCAAAGGGATTTTTGCTATCCCTTTATTAACTATATTTATTAACTATAACGTTGCACTGAATAGAAATTCTGTGCAACATTATAGTTAATAAACAGAGTATTGATTTGTCCCCTTTTCTACTTTTGCAATGTGTTGTTGGAGCTGCCTTTCATGTATATTAAATACAAAGGTCTTGTATTACATTTGGGGAACCATACATATAGAGAAAATAGTTTCTCCTAAATGGGTCGAGGTATTTTGGTTGCTAAAAATCTATTTCACACTCATTAGTCTAGCATCAGATCAACTGTGATGCCTGCAAGAGGAATAAGTTGGAACCAGAGAGTTCAGCAGGAACCGCTGAATGAGAAAGATTGATTTCAAACCAGAAATAATTTAACCGATTTTTAATTAAAAGCAAAAAAATATGTGGTGATCAAGAATACTTAAGTTTCCTGAGATGCCTTTCCATCTTCTCTGCACAGTGCCTCTGCTTCATCATATTATTTGCACACTGTAAAATAATTAGCTTCAGTAGGCTGACAGGCTCTGAAGCTGACATCTTCAATCTTCTTACTAATCTCATCTCTGAGGACAAAAGTGAAAGATTTTTAAAAATGGAAGAAAAGAAAGGTGAAACTGTAACATATTTGAAATCAGACTCTGTGAAGTAATAAAAACTTACTGTGATTTCTTTGTATTAACTCAGCTCAAAGCCTCCAGTGTCTACCTTAATTTGAAGAGTGTCAAGGTCCATGGGGGCAGTCAGTGAATTAAGGCAAATTATACACTTGGAAAACGTGCTTGTGTGAGTGAAGTTAGAAAAGGCTGCTTCTTTGGAGGGCAGAAATGTTTCTAACTCACAACTGAAAGTGTTTGGCTTGGTCTCTAATTAGCTGAGTGAATGTGGACATGAGGCTTAGCCTTTGTGGGTCTGTTTTCCTCACCAGTGACAACGATGAATTAGACAGGATGACATCAACAACCTCTTAGTTAACTCTCAGGCAAAAATCAAACAAAAGAAATCATTAATTGGATCCTGGCTCCAAACGAGTACAGAGCAAACAGAGTTGTATAGGTACAATATTGAAGGAAGGGTTTCCCTCCCCTACTAATCTGAGACACTTTGTTCAGTGGACTACCAACGACTAACCAATGGTGACTCTTTGCCACGCATTCTGCCGTGGGCTATTTGTGTCACTGAATGCTCTAAAAGATTCACCATCACTGCATAGGCCCTTTATGATTAAAGACAGATTTGCCTTCAATTCTTCTTTCTTCTTTCACCATTTAGCATAATACTTAACAAAATAGGGTTACCAAATAATTATTTCTGATGTGTAAAAGTTATCATAAGAGAGTTAGTTTTCTTGGGAAATAATCACAAGAGCACTTTTCACCTTCAAAGGATTAAGGCAATCAGAAAAACTGATATAACCAAGAAAAATGAGAGGCTAGGGAGATAGCGCAGTAGAATAAGTGCTTGTATGGCAAGCACAAGGTCCCGAGTTCAATCCCCGGTGCCACAAAAAAATAAATAAATAAATAAAGGAATAAAAAAAAAACAAGGGCCAGCCAGGTAACTCAGTGAACTAAAGTGTCTGCTTAGGCAGAGCACAGGGGCTGGAGTTCAATCCCTGGTGTGCCATGCCCACCCTGCCCCTGGGGTACACTGAGACTGAGTGTGGTGGTGTGCACCTGTAATCCCAGATCTTGGGAGGCTGCAACCAAGAGGGTCACTACAAATCTAACCTGTGTAGTGAAACCCTGTAGACTCTGTAAACCCTGTCCTCAATACATAAAAGAAAAAATGAGAACTGTGACCCTTAGGAAGCTTATTCAACCCACTCTAAAGCAACGAATTTCTGACTGGGCATAGTAGTACACACTTGTAATCCCAGCTCTCGGAAAGCTGTAAACAGCTGGATCACTATGAGTCTGATCTAGCAGTGAGACCCTGAATGCTCTGTAGACCCTTCCCCTCCAGTGCAGCCTGCCCCTCTGTGTATGCTGAGATGGCAATTGAGAAAGTGAGACTAAAGCAACAAATTTCTTTTTTTAATTTTTAATACTTTTGATAAGAAATAACAATATGACAGCTTCAAAACACATTAATAGTACATTCGCAATAATTGATACAATGCATATTGTCCTCATAGTAGGTATACAGAGCACAGGCTGTAGATGTGATAAATTTTTTAACCAATATTGGTAAAGAAAGAAAAAAATTTCTTCTCTTTGAACTAAGAAGAAGTAGTTATATACATAGTCCAGTGTTCCATAATTGCAGTGGGTTACTGGTGAAACTGGAAATGTTGGAGGCTGTTGATTTAAGCCTTTTATAGCTCTTCACATTAATCTAGCTTTGTGTCTTATGCCTCGTAGTTAGCCTTTTCTGCAGAATGGTTAAGGGCAAGTTAAAGCAAGACCTGTATAACAAAACATTTAACTTTTGTATCTTCCAAGGTCAAATCCCTGCAGGATTAACTTTGGAACCATGTACAGTGCTTTGTAGAACTGTTGTCTGTGTCAGCCATTGGGATGAGTCACTGCCATTGCTTGACCAGTTTACTCTCTGTGAAAGCCTGAGAGGATGTTTTCTCTCTAGGTGACTCTCCTCAGACATACTATGTTTCATTTATTCCTTTCCTCTATGGTCCCATAATCTCCTTGAGCAAAAAATTTGGAAAACTGCTGAGTTATAGGATGTTACAGTACAGGTTCTCCTATGTCCTGAGTCCTCACTGACTTTGAAGGGCTAGGGCCAAAATATTGGCAATCCTTGTAGCCCTTCTCTTTCTCTAATTTTTGGTCTGTAAACTTACATTCTTAGCCCTCTAGAAGAGAAGCTTTGTGATACTATTACTCTATAGCATAGGTATTTGAGCTTAACACCACTGTCTTTCTGAATACCAAACATCTTTGACTTGGCTTGGAATTGGTATTTTCCATTGATGATTGATATTCTAATAAATCTCTATAGAATGTGATAAAAGCAGTTACACATTTTCACACAGACATTTAGAAATCCAAGGATGTACAAAATTGTAACCTGTCAAGCCTATGGGATTTTGCCTAGTCTTTTACTTTCATTTAATACCCTTTTTTTGTTTTCTTGTTAACCAACCATTTTCTTGAGAGAGAGTATAGCAGTAAATGAAATTACATTAGAAGCAGCACATATCTAAAAGACCAGAATGACAGGCATTTCAAGCATAGTTTTAGTGTTGCATGTAAGGCAACAAATTTCTAAAAAAAAAGGATATTATAATATTCTCCGTAACTCAGAAATAATAGCATAGTTTATAACTTGGAAAAATATAACAAATTAGTAAAGAATGTTGTTATATCTAAAATAACTGGCAGTCACCTAAAAAGAATGTTCTTGCTAATAATCTTTCACTGAGTTGTACCTTCAAAGACTACTACCTTTTCTAATGAAATATCTTTGCAAACTAGAGGTTTGAATCTCTAGCAAAATTGTAGGTAGAACATCAGAATTGCAAACATATGAATTCCTTTTATGTGGGGCTTAAAACTAGTTTCTTTTCAAAATAAGAAGTCTCAGGAACAAAGATACGAGGGAAGGGAAGGGAAGGGAAGGGAAGGGAAGGGAAGGGAAGGGAAGGGAAGGGAAAAGAGTTGAAAACTGCAAATTAGTTATACTATTAGTGTCCCTTAGTTCCGAGAAAAGGAAGGCTAGTGTTAATATTGATTGGAGAATTTTTTTATGTCCATCTGTTGTACTCTGAGGAAGTAAAGATAATAATATGCAATAGATCGCCTATTGATATTTCCCTGTCACCTTGTTATGAGATTTTGTTTTACCTTTCTTCATTAAAATAAAAAAAGAAGTTTCACTTTTAAAGGAAAAGGTCACTTAACAGGAAGGGAGAATATATTTTCCAAGCACAGTTTTTCCACTTTCACAGCAAAATAGCTGAAACTAAACCTGCCCTTGACTCAGAAATAAGCAGAATCCTGCGCTGAAGCCACAGCCATCACAAGACTCAATCAGTTTGCTCCCCAGGGGATGCTTTGGTGACGAGATCAGAGGAAAAAGAGAAAAAGACCAAATTAAAAAAAAAAAAAAGAAATGTCAGTTAAAGAAGCATATTCATGTTTCACAAATGCCTTCTAAAAGTCTCCTGCAAAGAAAACTACCCATGTACTCACCTCACTTATTGTATCTCCTTAGACAACAAGTATCATTAATCATCTCAGTCTGTCAAGACCAAAAGCTGGAAAACATTCCTGTTTTCAAAATCTCTCAAATATCAGACAGTTCGCAAACACAAAACACACTCTAGTCATCAATGACTATTGGGTATGCAGGTCACCAAGCCCCGTTCCAGACTTTCGGTTTCCTCTCCCACCAGGCGTGGAGGATTGCGCCTGAAAGTCCTAAAGCATAACCACCCTCCTGCCACACGAACAGCAGCGCACCACCAGCTGTGAGCGTGCCTTTCTCCCAGGACGAAGCCAAGCACCCCTCCCAGAAAAAGGAGGGTCGGCTCCAAGATAATAGCCCTTGAGTATTTTTTCTCCCTGTCAGTCAGTGCTACCTTCCTCAGTAACCTGCCATATGCCATACTGAGTGGTTTTTGGTTTGAGTTTTCTTTCTTTTTTTTTTTTTTTTTTCCAAGTATTTAGTACAGGGTCTCACTGCACAGATCAGATTTGTAGTGATTCTACTGTTTTCAGCCTTCCAAACACTGGGATTACAGGTGCGTGCCACCTCTCCCAGTCTCAGTCTCTTTCGCAGCACACCCTGAGGGCGGAGCCAGCATGGCACGCTGGGATTGAACTGAGTGGTTCTTTGAGACACCTTTTTCCGTAAACAGGAAAACCTTGCATCGCTTACTGGCACAGAGTTAGGTGGCCAAGCCAGAGGGAGGGTCCTGGAAGCCCACACAGAACAGTGAATGACAAAGGAAGGAGAAAGAAAAACACATGAGTCGAATAAACATAATCTTAATCTTCTTTGTAACTTTTCTCCCAACTTGCAGCTGCGAGATTCAAAACAGGCACCTTTGAGTGATAAGAAAAGCACTTGGTGAACATCACCCACCATGGCCCTCTTCAGGGCTCTCCACTACCGACACACTTTTTAGCACTCCGTTCATTCAAACCTATCAGCCTCTTACTATGCAGCCAGGACCTTTTGTTTCATTTCATTGTGTATTTCTAATGTTCAAACGTTTTTTTCCCCCTTTTTTACTTTTGCTGCTTCTCCTTCCTCTTTAAGAAACGCCATCTGATAGCTAAATAATACCTTAGCTAGAGAGAATTTATAGCTTAAACCCAACTCCTATCCCCTCTCCTCTGAGAAGAGCCTCCTTAAGAGATGACCTTTCCCCTTAAAAAATCAGAACATCTTGTCTATGTAAACCTATATAAATCAGCGTGTTTGTATATCTGAGTTCCAGGACATCAATGCTCTTTTCTAAATTCTGGATGCGGGTTTTCTAGACAAACAGAGAGCAGAATATGGCCCATCTCAATCCAACGCATAACTCCATGAAGGGTACTCAGTACACATGAATACAGACCCCTTGCTTTGATAAACCCCTGAGGAATGGCCTTCCAGAACTCTACTATAATACGGATCTTAAAATTTTTTACTTTAGTTTGGGACTACTAATAGAAAATAATCCTTAGTAAAATCACAATGAGGTTATGAGGTTGTGACCCAGTAGGTGACGATGTACATCTTCCTCTTCTCCCTAGTTACAGTGTTGTCACTCCTCTTTATGTACCAACTCCACCACCCTCTTTCAATATGTAATATATTTCTAATGAGCATAATTTTCCGCATTCTTCCCAAAAAACTTATTTTCAAATTAGAAAATATATATATTTAGCAAATGAAAATAATTAAATACTATCTTCATGATGTGGTCATTTTTGAACACCCAAATAATTAGCTAGTTTTCCTTTTTTTCTATACCAGGAATTGAACTCAGGACCTTACACTTACTAGGCAAGCACTTGTGCCACTGAGCTATATCCCTGATGATAATTAGATTTGAAATGCTTGACTTGATTTATAGAAATTAGCTATCCTCTGTCTACAATATATTATATTATATAACTAATGTGCAGTGTTCATTTTCAAAAGCATCCACAACAAGGAATTAATTGTGTTGGCTCATTATTTATATTCACTATCCACATAATTATGCTAGCTTTTTACTTTTTCAAGTCCCTGTTTCCTACTATTATACTACTAAAAGGTTATAGATTCTGATGAACAGGCTCTGAAACAGTCGCCAACTACCTGCTATATACCAGAGCTGATTTAGGTAGACTCCTGATCTCCCAAGAGCTCGCTGTCTTAACTAGTAAGACACTGTGATTATAGTTAAAACATCACCTATGGCGTAAAGAAAGCTGTTTAAGTATTCAAAGAAAGCCAGGATGGGTCAGTTGGGTAGAATGCCAGCAGGTGAAGAAGGGGGACAGAACAAGGTTAACTCCCTCCAGATCAGGAACTTGGTTTCCTGGGCTACAAGTTGCAGTGAGCTGTCCTGTAGCACACTGCAGGCTCTGGCTCACACTGACAATATAAACGGTGGCCTTTGAAAGAGCTGAGTCTGCGGAGAGGAAGAGTAAAGCTGAACCACAAAATGTGGTTCCCATTCATGACACAGATAACCAGTTCTCCAGCTGTGTTAGTTCCTGCCAATATATGAAGTCTCGTTCGATACCGAGAGGGTAATGTCCTCACTTCTTGCCCTCCAAAGAAGATTGGTGAATGGTTCAGTTAAAGTAGAATAAACAGAGCAATAAGGAGAGGTGATAGTAGTGGTAGGAAGTGTCAAGTACAGGAGATTGAACAAGGGAAGAGATCAATGGATACTGAAGAAAGAGCCCCACCGCCGCTTATGCTACCCTGCAGAAAGAGAGGGTCAGGTGGGGAAGGGGAAGCTGCAGCTTCTCAGGTAGTGAGCAGGACACTTACACCAACTTGGAGTTAGCAGTTTGAAAGTACATTCCGTTCACTGACTGAAACCAAGCCCATCATGACAACTCCGGGCCTCCGTTTTCTTGTCTATAATATATGAACACCAGTTGTCTTGGTTACTTTTCTCCTGTAGCTGAGACAAAATCCTAGACACCCAAAATTAGGGAAGGAAAGGTTTATTTAGCTCACAGCTCGTAGACATTTCAGTCTATCATCAGCCGGCTCCGAGGCACAGTGGCATGGCATGGGGCAACAGCTCAAGGGGGTGGAAGGCGTCAAGAGCAGCAAGGGCAAAGGGAAGGAGACGAAAGCAAACCTCTTCTCCTCCCTTATACTGTAAGCAGGCTCCTAACTCCTACGGATGGCATAGCACCCACACCATCTCTGTGCCCTCCTCTTGCACAGGATGAGGACCTGGCCCCCTGCTGAGTGGCTTCATGAAGCTTCTAAACTTCTCCAGTGGACACAGTATACCAACCATGACCCTAGTAGTACCTACCCTGCAGAGGTATGAAGGGTGGACGTGAGACAATGCGAAAAAAAGAACTGAGCCCAAGAAGCCCGGTAAAGTTCATTTTGTAGAACTATCGATGGAAGTGAAAGCCAGCTGCCAGTCCTCTCCAGCATTCCAAGAATGGAAGACACAAACTCTCCTTAGTGGGTCCATTGTAGGTTGCTATAAAAAAATTATCTGAGACTGGGAACTCCATAAGGAAAAACTTACTTAGGTTATAGTTTTAGAGCTTTAAGAACTTGATACCAGTGTGTGCTCTACTCTGAAGAGGTCTCGTGACAGAAGGCATCACAATGGCAGCGATGCATGTCAGAGTGCTCCGATGGCAAGGCAGGAGCCAGAGAGGTTCAGGAGCCCAGTTAATCTTTTTTTTTTTTTTTTTTTTTTTTTTTTTTTTTTTTTTTTTTTTTTTTTTTTTTTTTTTTTTTTTGAGACAGGGTCTCGTTATGCAGTTGAGGCTGGCCTTGAGCTCACTTTTGTAGCCCAGGCTGGTCTCGAACTCACACTGATCCTCCTGCCTCGGCCTCCCAAGTGCTGGGATTACAGGTGTGAGCCACCACGCCCGGCTAGTTATTCTTTTTAGAACAACTCACTGTCTTAGGAACTAGCAGCATCCCGAGAGAGCTACTCACAAGGACCAGGCATCGCCCACATGGACTCATGAGTACCTTAATGGTGTACTAGGGAAGAATTAAGAGTCAAGCCATTAGCCAGGCACCATGTTGCATTTCTTGGAGGCTGAGGCAGGAGGATATCAGCTTGAGCCCAGCACAAGCAACTTTCCAAGACATGTCTCAAAATAAAAACTAGAAAACTGGGAATATAGCTTTAAGTGACAGTTCTCATTTTAATTCCCACTAACACACACATACACTAATAATAATAATAACAACAACAACCAAATTATCACTTGGAAAGAAGAAAGTAGAGGAAAATAAGAATTTGTGCTAGGTATATAACTTGCAGTTACCGCTATATCCTTGCATGTACATGGCCCTGCACCTAGGCCATTCCATTGGCAATAAGAAGAGAGACTGACAAGTACACAAACTGCAGCTGGAGAGCACGACCAGGTCCAAAAGAGCTCGCTGTGGAAGAAGGTTTGGAGGCCAGCACTCACAGGAAAGAGGTGGACAGAGGCTGCTCAGCAGCACAAGCAGCGTGGTTCGCCTTGAGAAAGAGGGCCAACAGCTGTGTTTAGGACAAATAAGCACTGTGGAACTTAAGCTAGTACCTGAGCTTGGAGACCCAAAGGGCTCTGGGTGTGCGTATTTGAGGCACAGACCCCCAAATTACTTTGTGATAAGAGGAGCTCAGTACTGAGAGTAAAAGTCCCACCATGCTTTTTGAAAGTACTTAGCGTGAAAATATTCTAGAAAAATTAAAATGTCCAGAGAATGGCCATGAAAATTCATCAAAACTGCTCCTGGATCCTTTTTTTTTTTCTTTTAGGCTACTTTCCATAGTTTCACTTCATCAAAGAACAAAAGGCACATGGTCACTAACAAACATTTCTCCAGAGAGCTTATGGTTTAACCAAATGCTTGATTTTTATTTTATTTATAGTTTGGAAATGCAGCCTTGGACTTAATTGTTTTGGCCAGTCACCCAGTGACTTCAAGGAAAAAGTGAGAGGGGTCACCTATCACAGATAAATAGAAAACCTCCAACACCTCTGACTTACTATACCAGCATATGCCCTTTTCAAGAAATTTTGTCTGGCATAGACAGAGCTTTCGTCTTGTTTACACCCATTTTGACAAATTTACTGTTGTGTGTCAAGCCAAAGTCCAAGAACTTCCTCAAGGAAGGTGAGTGCAATCAGCAGCTTAACAAAACACAGCCACATTACAGTGGATTCACCCCCACCCTAATCCTTTCAGCCTCACCACAAAGAAGAAGCCCAAGCAATTGAAAACATCCCAAGGGTCCTCATATTAAGGTCACTTCCGTTAAGGGGACCTTCTAACAGTTCTGGAAACGCCTGCTAAGCCAGAGGACAGCCACACTTGCTGCAACACTGAGCAATTTTGTTCTTCTCCAGAACTCCAGCCTGTGGCTACCAACTCATGATCTACTTTGTTAGCATCTCTAATGGACCCTTTCCTAGGTAAGGTAGACATATCAATATCATCCACTTTTGGGAAAGAACTGTTGATTTTTATTGTATTTATATTTTGGAAATGCAGCCTTGGACTTAATTGTTTTGGCCAGCACCCAATGACTTCAAGGAAAAAGCTAGAAGGGTCACCTACCATGGATAAATAGAAAACCTCCAACACCTCTGACTTACTATACCAGCATATGACCTCTATTCAGCTGGAGTCATAGTTTATCTTTTGTATTGTTTTTGTGAGTCTAAGGAATGCAGAGGCAATAATTAAATAAAAAGAATTTCAACCTGGCATAAAAAAATCACAGTTTAACCTAGTGACAATGGCTTCGGTATGCTTAAGCCTGTTAAAACTCAGAATCTTTCAGCATCATCTCATTTCATTTGTTCACTTTACAGATGAGAAAAATGAGATGCAAAGAGCACTGATGACTTGTTGAATTTAGCTATGAAAAACAAGAAAGCCAAAAGAAAAAGCAACTGAGCAAGAACTACAAAGAGACAGAAAGACGCAGTTCAAATGTCATGCATTTGCCATTATGTATTTTTCCACCTTCAAGATCACAGATGTAGAACATATTTGCTATGGAGCAAATAGTCAGAGAGGTTAAAAGCCATCAGTTACCACAGTGAACTACAGTTCCACACATAAAAGAATGAACGCAACCCAAAAGATAATAACAAGTGTAGCTATAAGAGGACATGAAAAAACTTGCGTCCTCATACACTGCTGGTGAAAACATAAAATGGTCCAACTGCTTGGGAAGTTGCAACTTCTAAAACTGTTTAGCATGGATTACCACATAACCCAGCATCTTCATGCCTGGAATGCACGCAAGAGAAACAGTAGTGTACCCACACATAGGTGTCTCTGTCTAAGTGCTTATGTCTATACTAAGTTAATACTTTAATAGTAGCCATACTATTAGATGTGTCTTGATCCAGTATCAGGTGGGGAAAGAAAATGGAACGGTTAGTGCTTATATTGTTTGATTAATCTTACATGCCTATATCTAGTAATCTGAGCAATGACTTTAAAGATAACAGCATGCAATGAGGTAACCATTGCTAATTTCCTATGATTTGTTTTGAATTTCTATACCATTTTCATTGTTTTTTATCATTGTCTTGGAAATTTAAAAAAAGTAGATTAGTGGTCGCCTGGTTGTAGGGACTCGGATAAAGAAAAGGAATTCAAAGTTTCTTTTTAGGGTAATGAAAATATTATAAATGTGATCATGTTGAAGATTGCATAATCTGTGCATACCATGAAACATAATACCATAACACACTGAAATGCACATTTAAGTGGATAAATTTTATAGCCAGTGATTTACATTTCCGTGAACATTTTAAACTCATGAAATTATCTATGAACTTTGCTTTATCCATTCATTCAACAAATGCTTTTTAAATATCCACTCTTTTCCAGGTACTGCTGGAGAACTAATAAAACAGTCAATGAATTGAACAGTGCATCCCTAGTCCCTAGTTCAAATGAAATGATGGCTGAAAACAATAATTAATTAATTAATTTTAATTGATTAATTAATTAATTATAAACAAGCATAAAGAGAACAAAATGGAAAAAAAAAAACCTCAGACCAGGCGAGAAGCGAAAATTTGGAACATGGAAAGCGCCAATAGTGACTGGGTTAGCAGCACCGAGAAATCTGAAGCCCAACTGCTTTCAGAGTGAGAGCCAGGATGCAGCAAGTGTCACAGCGCCAGAAAAGCCCAGGAGGAAGATCCAGGGCATCTCTGTAGGCTGAGCTCAGGGAGCGATGAAAAGGCAGCAGGTTGAAAGTCTAAGGAGCACTCCATCCTTTTCCCAGGGGTCCCACACTCTGCAGAGGTGGAAAGAGAAGGGTCTGCCCTCAAGGACAAACTGCCAGGCAGAATGGAGGAGCCGGGCACAGTACTGAAAATCACTGGTGAGGGAAACTAAATAATGAGATCCCCACTTCCATTCCACTCCTGAACCCCAGGCCCTAAGTGGCAAAGGTAGGGTGATCCATTTACAGAGAGAAGAATTCCTCCACTAGAAAAGATGCACAGAAGCTGCCTTTGGAGAAATCCCCATGAGAGGAGTGGAGAATTCCAAATACCTACCAGTTGCCCCCAGAAAACCTGTCCGATAGACTTCAGTAATTCACCTCCAGCCAATACTGGAGTGAGGATAAATTATAGACATTTATAGATATAGAATGATTCTGAACATAACAATAAATAGTGTTTTTTATGTACTAAAATTTTAGCCAACTGTTCCTCAGACAGAACATACAAAAAAACTGGAAAATTCAGCCCCCTCCCAAAAGAATTCAAAAACTCAATTCTAAACTGGGCACTTGAGATGAATACACACTTCTCAGATGAACAAATACAAGTAGCAAATGACAAATGTCCAGTATCACTGGTCATTCAAGAAATGAAAATTAAAACAACGATGAGATTGCATCTCGCCCCAGAAGGAATGACTGTCACCAAGAAATCAACCAATGACAAATGTTGACAGGGATGTGGGGAAAAAGGAATCTATCTCCACTGTTGGTGGGAGGATAGACTGGAGACAACAAATGTGCGGATCAGTGGGGAGGTTCATCAAAAAACTAAGACTAGAAGTCCCGTTAGGCCCAAGTATTCCTTTTGCATATTTTTTCCAAATGAATATGATGTATATCATGGGCTGGCAAGATATCTCAGTGGATTAAGCACCTATTTGGCAAGCAAAAGGACCAAGGTTCAAGGTCAGGTCCCATACGCCACACCAGCCCTGCCCCCAGGATGCACTGAGCCTACATCCTAGTGCAGACATGATGGCACATATCTGCAATCCCAGTGCTGGGGAGCCTGGAAGTAGAAGGATCATCAGGAGTCAGAGATGCATAATGTAGCTTCATATCACAACAATACATACGTACCCATGTTTATAGCAGCACAACTTATAATAGTTAAATGTTAGAAACGGCCCAAATCCATCAAACGCGGATAAAAATGTGGTATTCTTATACAATAGAGTACTACTCAGCTATAAAGAAGACTAAACCCAAGGCTTTTACAAGAAAATGAATACAACTTGAAATCATACTGATAAGTAAAATAAATCACATTCACATGTGAAAATATCATATTGTCTCCCTAGTATAAAAAATTGAAAGAATAAATAAGAGACAAAACATACAATAGATATTGTGAAAAGAAAAGAAACTGCTCAAAAGGAAAGATGAATTGGGATGGAAAAAAGGAGAAAAACTAAAAGAAAAATATATATTCATATATATATATATATATATATATATATATATATATATACTAAACTTTTATCTTCTATAATAGGAAACTAATAGAAAATGTCTGAAACTATAAAAAGGAAAAAATTGAACATACATATGCAGAATTTTTTCAGAAAATACAAGAAAAAAGTCTAAGTATTTACTTCTCAGGAAAGACTTGAGAACAAATGGAAGAAACTGTCATATTCTGGTTGGGTTTTTTTGTTGTTGTTGCTTTGTTTTTGTCTTTTTGAGACAGGGTCTCGCTATGCAGTTGAGGCTGGCCTTGAGCTCACTTTTGTAGCCCAGGCTGGTCTCGAACTCGCACCAATCCTCCTGCCTCAGCCTCCCGAGTGCTGGGATTACAGGCGTGAGCCACCACGCCTGGCTCTGGTTGGTTTTAGATGTTGTTCCACTACTTAATTTTTTAAGATAAATGTGCATATTTATCAAAAAATAAAAATCAGATTTAAGATCAAGTAAACAAAGCATACAAAAATTCACACTAGAGTGTTAAAAAGTAAATAAGAACAATGATGTAAAGGTGAGTAAATAGGGATAATATTTCTTTTTTAAATAGAATGATCCACCAAGGGCCACCTGAAAAGTGATACTTCAGCAGAGACATGAAAGAGAATGAAGTCAATTATGACAAGACCCGGGGTTGAATCTCGGACCACTCCACCAGCAGGTGCAACGGTGGTGGGGCTGGAGTGAAGTTAGTGTACTTGAGACAAAGAAAGGTGGCTGATGTGACAGAAGTATAATTATTGAAGGGCAAATAGTAAGCAATGAAGATGTGAAGGTAGAGAGAAGACACAGAATACCAGAACTACACGGACAAGGAAGAGATTCCTATTTTATTAAAAATGCACTTCAAAGTTGATTTAAAAAAAAAAAAAAAAGCAAGCAGAGTAACTTATAATAGCATCGAGACAATTATTCTCGGTGCTCAATGTAAAATGGACAACAGAGCAAGGCAGGAGAAGTCAGGAAATTACAATATTGGCGCAGTCCAGATAGGTGAAGATGCCTCCTACACAGTGAAGACAGGCAAAAACAAATGGGGTTGGATCTGAGACATACATGGAACATAATACCAATACAACTTGTTCATTAACTGACATAGGACATGAGGAGAGAGGAAAAAATGACCAGGAGATACTTTGGTGGAGCACAAAGAAGGGTTACATACTCAAATTATGACAGAATAGGTAAAGGCGAAAAGGTTTGGGATGAAAGAAGTTGGAAATAAAACATTCGGTTTGGGAAACGTTGCATCTGACATACCTCTCGGACACCCAAGTGTCTAAGACGAGGGCCGCACAGACACTGTGCAAACAAGTTTGAACGAGAGATGCAGATTTGGGAGTCACCGGCCCATTTATAGTGTTTAATGCAAGGGAACTGGAGAGGGACCCAGAGATTAGCCTAGAAGCTTTGAGAGGCTATACACAAGCACTTTGCTGGAGACTGGATGACAGTAAGCCTCCTCTCCCATTTGGTGGTGATTTGTTAAATGGAAATGGGCTAAGATCTATTAGAACCAATACTTAAACAAAGGTAAGCCATATCTGCTCAAGGCTACTCATGGAATTTAAAATCAGAAAATCTTAGAGCAATATATAAAGGAGTAGTCAATAAGGAAGTGACAATTTACTTAATGTGAAAGATATTCAAACACCAGATTTGCATAGAGTCCCTATAAAGCACAACAAAAATTTAACATTTTTATTTTATTTCACGGAAAAGATAATTCATGTCATTTAGAAGTTAAGCAGTCTCTTTAATTCTTATTTTGCTCATCTGTACATTGGGAATAATAATAATAATATCTACTTAATTTATGAGAAATAGGCAGGATACTGTAATAGTCTTGGCCCAATGTGTGTGCCACAGTCAGTACTCAATGAACATTACCTATCACAGCCATCATTATCATCATTATAATTGTTAACAAGCAATATCAAAGCTCAATGAGTATTTGAGGAGAATATTTGTTCTTTATTTAATATGTTATATAAATTGTATGAAAATCATTATAGTCCATTCCATCATTTCTGAAAAAGATATATTAAAGTAATCCACTATGAGCCTTCTCATGTTTCTAATGTCTATGCAAACATTGCCCTGAAATCTTTTTTGTTTAGCTTTGCTAGAGAAAAATTCATCCAATAAGAGTTTTACATGAACATTTAATGTTTCTGTCTCTCATACCATGCCACCTCTCCATTCAGTAGAATAGAATGACTCTCTTACAACTGTTTGGGGATTTTTTTTGTTTTGTTTTTGTTTTATTTTGTTTTGCTTTGCTTTGTTTTGGCAGGACAAGGGTTTGAACTCTTGACCTTGCACTTGCCAGGCCGGAACTTGTGACACGGAGCTATCTCCTCAGCAACTCTCTTATACTTTCTGTTAACATCTTCTCCTATTTACAGCAAGTGAACTCAACATTTAAACAGACACCAATGGCAATAAACTGGAGCGATCAAACTTTACTTCATCTCTCTCCTAGCACTCTGAAAACCTTCAACTATGTTGTTTAGTACACATGTCTTAAAAACCATCTTACATATGTTTTATGTAACCAAATTTAATATAAACAAAGCTATGCTAAATGTATTTTCTAGAATAATTTCATTTTTATACAAGCATGCACACATAAATAAACATATTAATAAATAAGTATTTTTACATTCATAGACCCTGAACTAGAATAACATACATAAAACTAACAAATATGATTACATTCAGTTGTGAAGGAGTAAAAATATTTTATACCTACCTTCAATGTCTTAATTTTCTACAGTGTTCACATATTCTTTTCATAAATTACTATAAACACAATTTGTGATTTCAAAAATCAGGAATCATTTCCCTCAATAACTCGCCCTCCTACTTTAAAAAAATTGTGTTTAGAGGACTTTGCAACTGACAGCTCTTGGAGTTTAGGTGGCACTGTTTCCTCCACACTGTAATTTCTTCTGCAGACTTCCTAGCTGTATCTGTCTCTCATGTTTTGAAAAAATCTAATCTTTTAATTCAAATGATATGAGACGGGGTCAATTTAAATCAACAAATGTATGGTCTTAAATTCCATTTGAAAAAAGTGACTCTGTTAGCTGTAATTTGAAGTACAGTCATGGCTATTTTCATCACTACTGGAACCTTCTTGCTGGCAGAAAGGCTGTTTTGTCTCCAGAGGAAATTGGGAGGCTGTCAAACAACCCTGGCACCTGGCACTGCCCATGCAAACTGTCTCTAAAAGTCTGATATGTTGTTTTGAATACTATATTTAAGTTCAATGACAGCTTTTATGTTGTAAAGTGATGAGAAAATTCTTGTGTAACCAAATGTCAATCTTGTCCCCAGATTTTAGAGTCTGAAATGTAAATTCTACTGTATGTTTTGAATGGCACTGAATTTGTGTTCAGCAAGAGGTTTAGTCTCAAGGTAAAGAAATTCTTCTTAATGAAGCTCCAAGTGGGGTGTCAATCCCACAAGTATTTTGAAGCTACAGTAGATTGCCACATAAAATAAAGCAATATACTGTATATCAAAATTTGGCTTGCTATAGTGAGAGCAGTGACTCTAGAAATCATCTAGTTTTAATCTTCATTTAAATCTATCACGTACCCTCTACTCCCATAAGTACATATACACATGCACACATACATACATTCATCCCTGTGCTAGGATTCTTCAGAGAAACAGAGCCAATAGCATACACAGAGATATACATAAAATGAGATTTATTACAGAAATTAACTTACACAGTTATGGAAGCCAAGAAGTCCCACAATTATCTGCAAGCTGGAGAAATAAGAAACCAATAGCATAATTCAGTCTCAAGACTGGAGATTAGAGAATTGAGGGATAAGAGAAGTTGAAGATAAACAGCCTGATCTGAGTCCAAGAACATGAAGCTGTGGTCCAGGGATAGAAAATGATAGACATCTCAGCTCAGAAAGACAACTCACCATTTCTCTGACTTTTTGATCTATGGGTATCCTCAACAGACTGAATGGTGTTCACTCCCATGGAGGAAGTCATCTGCTTTATTTATCCACTGACTCAAATTCTAATTCTTCCCAAAATACACAGAGGTAGTGCTTTATTAGCTATGAGGATGTCCTTTATCCCACTCAAGCTGACACATACACTTTAGCATCACAATCTTTGACTTTAAATCTTAAAACGAACCCAGAGCTTGGGTAGATGCCAAACACTGAATAGTGTCAGAGCTCTGGCCATCAGAACTGCAGGAGAAAATATAATTTAATGCTCTGACATCCACTTGCATAACTTATGTGAAAGCACACAGAATAGTGCTGAGAACCCAGCAGAAGCCAAAAATAATACTAAAATTTTACCATGCGTATGTCATAGTCACTTGGCAATCAGAACAAACACCAGCTATAAGCCTTTAATAGGACTATATCAGAACACAATGGCTAAATTGTTATTGGTAATAAAAGCTCAATAAATGTTGGAATTTGTTCACTAAAATGAAAGAAATGGAGCAGGGTACGGTGGTACAACCCTACAATCCTTAACTATTTCAGAGGCTGAGGCAGGATGAGACTTAGCAGCCATCATGGTAACTTAGTGGGAGCCCCATCTCACAAACGATTTGACAGTTTTCAAACCGGATGTGTTCACAAAAAGAGATGAATTAATATTCAGAGGGCATTTTTTATTACTGGATATATAATTTTAGCTTAGCTATATAATCATATTTATATTTTCTTCATTTATCTCTTTGGTACTGGAAGACTACGGGAAGCTATCTCCCAAGAATTCGACAATAAAAGAAATAAGCTCTCCTTCAAAGAGATAAACCATGAAATCTACTTTTACTGGGAGAAGTTGTCTGCTCTCACAGTTAGAGAATTTCCTTACATTAAGTAATTGGAGGTCACTCAAAGCAAAATTTATTATTATGCTAAGGCTGTGAGAGGTCCAGAAAAAGAGAGATAAAGAAAACATCAATAGAAAAAGTATTCAGAAGAAATGAAGCTATTCCGTGTTAGATGACAAATGCTTCTCTGGCCAGGAAGCCTGGTCAACATGCTTAAAAGACCTTGGACCATGGCTGCTCCTAGATGCAGGAGCCTCTGGAGTGGTGTTGTTAAGGAGACTATTTTCCTAAGATTAACTACTTTCCTTTTGACTACTGTCTGACTTAGTAAGGAACAGGAATCTGCTCATATGGAACTAATCATATGGCTCTTCTGGCTCCTTTCTCATTATAGATTTATGGATCAATCTTTGGTGCCTAAGTCAGACCCACGTGCATTTTAATTAGTCCAGTACATGCCGCTGGGGCCTGGTCAGCTCCAAGTACTGATTAGGTGGTAGAATGCAGTACGAAGGACCGCAAGATTTTAAATCACATGGAACTGGGTTCCAGTGCCAGTTCTGCCTTTCATAAGGCCCATGATTATAAGCGAGCTCCAATTTTGCTGGCCTCTACTTTACACATTACCAGAATCTGTATAATAAGCCAGATATGGTAATGCATATCCACAGTCCTAGTACTCTGGCTGAGGCAGAAGGATTATAAATTTGAGCCTACCCTGGACACCTTAGTGAGACTCTGTCAATAGTAGTAGTAATAATAATAATAATAATAATAATAATAATAATAATAATAATAATAGGACTAGGTTGTAGGTCAGTATGAAGATCCTGGGATAAATCCCCACCTAGGAAATAAAAATATATGATGCAATATATATTATATAATTCGTGCCATTGATGGAAAGGGATTGAAGAGTAAATGTAAAGTTCGTGCAATATTTTCATCATTATGAGTGAGTTTCCAGGTCTTCAGAGCAGGAGGCCATGACTAGCAAAGCACACCCCACCACACCTACTTTACCTGTTGTAAGCAAGCACTTACAAATGAACTGAGTTACACTTGCATGGATGTCTCCTTTGATGAGCCCTGAATTCATACTCATGTTCTCTCCTGTCTCTTTACAATGAGATTGCTCTGTTCTGCTAAATTGCTTTAATTCCTTAGGAAAATAATCACACTGCATAACAATGAAGTTGCAGTGCATGCAGAGTTTTTATCATACAATAATAATACAACGATTACTCTACAGCAAGGTGATAATTTAAAATGGAAGAGTACGCATGAGCTTGAGTGATAGCCATCCATTTGTTTAATTAAATTCTCAGCAAACGGTGCTGTTTCATCATTGTAGACTCTTTATTTCCACATTTTAAAAATAATTGATGTTCATAAAAGTGGCCTACAAAGAAATGCAGGGTCAGGTGTGAAACAGAGGCCCCAGATGCTTCCTTTGCGCATGGATGAACATCATACCTGTACACACACACGCGCACACACACACACACACACACACACGCACATATACCCTACAAGGACGTCTGGCAGACCTTTTTTCATTTCCTAACTAGAGGGTAGAAAACTGCTGCTGGCATCTGGTCTACCCAGTAGAAGCAAGGACGCTGCAGAGCATCTTATGGTACTCAGGACAGCCACCCACTTCAAAGAACTGCCTGGTTTAAAATATCAATAGCGCAGAGATCAAGAAATCTCCTTCAAAATGTCTCTTAGATCCCACTATCCTATCTACAATTCAAGCATCTTTGGCTATCTATTTTAACACACAGCCTCTCTCACTATTGCATATTTGACCCCCCCCCCAAAGAAGCAGGAGGTCAAGCAGAAACACCTTATAGAATAGTCAAAAGGAAGCTTAAATTTGTTTCATTAGATTATTTTTCTATTTTAGAACTATCAATTTGAGAGAGAGTTTCTAAAATGAGAAGAGTCATTTCTGGAACTATAGATGTGTGGATCAAGGGGAGTTTGCTTTTTTTATAAAAGAATTAAAAACCTGTGGATAAAGACAAATACTCAGAATAGGTATAAAATCATTGTTTAAATGCAAAAGCATAAAGCAAACTATGTATAAGTGGTTTATTCATTAAATTTTCATGCTTACAATATTTATAAATGTTAACACACTAAGAAAAAACATATTGCCATCAAAAATTCTTAGAGGAACTGGAGAGATAGCTCAGTAGAATAGTGCTTATCTGGCAAGCACAAGAGCCTGAGTTCAATCCCTGTTTACAAAAAAAAATTCTCAAAAAAAATTTTTTTCTCTCTTAGCAAATAAGACAGCTTCTGTGGGCTGCTGTTTTGGGAATACAAAATCATTTGTATTTTTTCAAATATTTGGGAAAGTTAGATGTATCACCTAAGATCATTTTTTTTGAGCAGCCTCTTCTTGCTCACTGAAAAACTTCATTTAAAAGAAATCCAACATTTTAGGACCCAGATTCCAGTAAGAAACTTCACTACTTGTTCTGTTAAAGCCTCGCTGATTCTTAGTTTCTAAGAGCCTAAGGTTTAGGAAAAGAAGCAGCTGAAAGTGCAGATCTAGAATTCATAACTGCCATTGTTCAACTGTTACCAACTTTTCTCAAACTTTGTACCTTTGGGCATTTGAATTTGAACCAGAGTGTACATCAGTGTCCACTGAAAATTCAGGAAATCTGAGACTCAGGCCAAGTTGAATATGAGCATGAGGACTCTAGCCTTCCAGGAGAGACAGTGGCCAGCCCAGCTCTGCCTGCAGTCCAGGGCTCTCACCCACAAGCCACCAAGCAGCACTCTCCTGACTGCTGTACCTCAGGCAGAAATGGAAAAAAAGAAAAAAATCAGGAGCAATCTTGGTCTGGAGCTATTGCCTGCCAATGTCTAAAGAGAACCTTGGACAGCATATTCCATTTCAAGCTGCCATCTTGTGGATATTCTTAGAAAATGTACAGGCTCACAAAAAAAGAAAGGGGCTTTAGAGAAAGGGACTTTAATAAAGAGGACTTCGATTTTTTAAAATGATTCAGGAAAAGGGAAGAACCAAATGACTTCCTTGTACAGAACAATACCAGACTCCATCCAGGCTTGCGCAGGACTATCATAGCTGAAGACAAGAGGGCCTTTTCACCTCAAGCAAAGGCCTAGTTCCAGATGTGTCATGTGGTCTCCAAACGACACATAAAACATACTAGCATATTTATTACATTAAAGGTGTGAATCTATCAAAAATAAGCTTTTGAAATGTAACCCAATTCTCTGAGCTGTGTTTTGCTTTCTTCATTTCTTAATACTGAAGGAGTTTTTAAAAGTTGGCCTGAGGACTCTCTCGTGTGCTGGGCAAAAGCCCCTTTGGAGTGGGATTTTGAGGTGACCAAAGGAACAGCTCTAAGGCTAGCATCTTTAGGAAGCTATTTGCTGGCTCTCTTTTGAGAGCAAGTGCTCCTGGGAAAGCAGGGGGGCCCTGAGACGTGAAAGGTGGGTCACACGGGCTGTGTGTCCCAAGCTGGATGTAGCGCTCACATCCATAAGCTCAGGAGCACTTACACGCATAATCCTAGCAGTGGATCATGAATTCATCACAAGGTCTAGAAGTCCACTCTGTAACTGCATGAGACTTCGCCTGCATGCAACATAAAGGGGACAGATGTGCACTCTATAGCTGTTGCTCCTGTTACTCCTCCCTTTTGCTCTTTTGCTCTACTGGTTCCCACTGTCATACACTGCTGCCCTCTGCCATGTGCCTCTCTGCCTGGGAGCCAGCTGAGTATGGACTGAAACTTCCACAAACTGTGAGCTAAATAAACTTTTCCTCCCTCAATTTTTGTTGTTGAGTATTTTGTCCCAGCAAAGAGAGAAAAGTAACCAAGACACCAGGTGAAGAGCATTCCCTGCACATTCCTGGAAGAGGAGACTCATGGTACCCAGAAGAACAACCTGTTCGGGAAAGCAGAGCATTACTTAGTGTGGCAGAGGCACAGCAGGCTCTTCAGAAGCAGTGAAAGAGGAGATGACAGAAGTGAGAGGAAGGCCACATCCTGAGGAGCTCCAGCTGTGCCTAGGTATTATCATTCAGGAACTCTCGTGCTACGTGCTACGTGCTACGTAGGAATGTTCACGAAACTGGAAACTCCAAGTGTAGACCTCAGCCACAGTGGATTCATGATTCAAATGGTATCAGGCTCAAGCCTTCCCTCCCCTTCTGCTGGGCTGTCTCCCTTGCCAGACTCCACGTGAGCCCTTCCAAGGCCAATCCCAGGTGTACATATCCAGGAACCAGGCCAAGGCAAGTCAGGCCCTTGGCTGTCTGGGCACGATATTTAGAGAGGTGTACATAACCAAAATATTACCTTTTTCTCTTTTCGCATTTCATTATTTATTACATGTTTATGCTCTCGCACTAAGTTTTTACAAGCTGTGAACACTAACACATTATTTCTCCCACAGAATTGTAACCATATGGTATAAACTCAGATAGTAACACAGATGGCTGAACTAATATTAATACACATCACCATTTTATCGGTTACATCATAAAACAAATTTGAAATATCCAAATATTAAGTTACACAGCTCAAAAGGCATAAAAATATTAATGTCTGATGGCTCAGTGGTCTAAAGCGCCTGCTTGGGAAAGCTTGGGCGGCTTGAAGGACTGCGGTTCAATCCCCGGCACCACATGCTGCGCCAGCCCTGCCCTCGGGGCGGGCTGAGCCTGCCATAAAAATGAGTGAATAAACAAACAAAGGTTCTGAAATAAGAAAAAAATAAATAAACAAAAAATTAAAAATAAATAAATAAATAAATAAATAAATAAATAAAAATATTAATGTCTGCTCGATTCATTAGCAGAAACCCACTTTTCTTTTTAGCAAGAGGTTAGGAAGAGAAGGAAAAAAAATCCCACCTTAAACAAAAATAAGTTGGTGAATTCCTTATGATAAGCACGGAAAAAAAAAATATAAGAATTTCAGAACTTTTATGCTTGAGAATTGTTTTTAGCTACAATAATAAAGCATCTATACCTTCAAAAAATATTTACTCAATTGAAGAGCATATTCTACATGTTCTGCCCAAGACAAAGGCAACATTTGACTAAAAATACTGAATGGCCTCCTCCCAGTCTGTTCTCAGCCCCTCCCCCACCCCCGGCAGGCTGTGCTTCAGAATGCAGGCATTAAATTAACTCTAAGACTTTTTTCTTCAAGACATGAAAGACATGTGTTTCTATAACAACATAGAGGTGTTTTTTTGTTTTGTTTTGTTTTGTTTTGTTTTGTTTTTTTGTTTTGTTTTGTTTTTTTTGTGGGACTGGGGTTCAAACTCATGACCTTGCACTTGCCCAGCAGGCACTTGTGCCTCGGAGCCATCTCCCCAGCTCAACAACATAGAGTTTTAAGATGAAGGTTTCCCACAACAGCACAAAACAAACCTACAGAAAGACATTAAATAATCACCGTAAGACTTAGTAACAATCAGAAAGAACAGTCAATGTTTAAGCGGACCTGATGCACACTGGTATGAGTAGGAGAGATGGAAACATGGAGTGAGCAAGCAGATAGTGACAGGAGCCCTGCGATGTCGAGGGACTGAAGGAATAAACCAAGGTGTACAGTGTTCGTAGTTCCCGCAAGTCTGGTTCTGTATGATACTAATAATGTAATAGTATTGTGCTGGATATTTTGGCACTTAATCTTTATAAACTTTTTATATGTCATTAAGATTCTGACGTGGGAATAGCCTTGAAGCCATAACTCAATAATGTATGATTTCAGGGAAGTCCATTGGTACAAATGATAAGCACATTTTAAACACAGTAAGAATCTTGTAATTGTCCAAATACATCACTCATAATGCAAACACAGTTGCAATCTTTCGTGTTTGTATGGAGCCTGTACAACTGCTTTTCAACTCTCCTACAGAAGCTTCGTTAGACTTATTCACCACGCCAACATATTGGCTAATGTGTAGGACATCAGGTCCTGCCTCAAGCTCCATGTCAGAGGCAGTAGCATCAGGCACCCCAGTTTTATGGCATGCAACAGTTGTTCCGGTGACCGTTGGAGTCTTTAAAGCACAACTGCATTTTAGGACACTTCTCCAGGTATAAAAGTTGCTTGCTGTTGAAAGCTCCACGCTGCTGTTGTCTTATGAACTGTACTGCATCTTCATATTTCAACCCACCTTCAATTAATGCTAGGGCAATTAGCACCAGAGCTCTTCCAAGGCCTGCAACACAGTGGACAACAGCACAACAGCCAGGTTCTTCGCGGAACTTAACCTTCCCAAGATTTAACCAGTCGTCAACAATCTGATTGGACGGTGGCACTCCGTCATCAAAATACCAACTACAAGCATGGATGCCTTCTCTCTCCACAAGAGCAGTGTCATGAGTTGCTTCACAGACTCTTACTATTGTGGTAACTCCATATTTCTTAAGTTCCTCTATAAACTTGTTTAAGGTTACAGTGGTTGGATTGTGTGTGCTAAGAAGTCTCAAGCTCTTATATGTGGCTTCCACAGGAGCTGGGCGATTCAATCGAGCCATGTTAATTTAGTTACAAAAACACTCATATGGGTTACGAAATAATTTTAAAAGTTGAATGAAAGAAACTGAAGTCCACTTTAACATACTCTGCTTGAACTTCTCAGTGAACTGAGTGAGGAGTGGGGAGTCCTGGGAAATGAAATGAATCTTCTAACAAGAAGTAGTAATCTTTCGATCTAGTAATACTGAGGCAATAGGAAGTGCACTAAGGTTTACCCCATCCAGGATCAGAACTCTTGGAAAATGTTCTACGATTTCAACTCACTGCTTCTGTGTCCGAGGGAGCCACTCTTCCGGGGCTTCTTGGTGCAGCAGTTAGGAATCTCTACAGTTCACTCCTCCGCATAGAGGTTGTGCTGCACCTAGCAGCAATCTCCACTGCCCTTCAGAAACTCCATAAATGTGTAAGCAAGAACACCATAGAACTGAAAAATATGCTTACTCCTTGAAGGTTGTGGCCTAATCATACAGCAGGTCCCGGGGGGGTGGGGGCCGTGCAGGCAAAGGAGACTGCAGGACAGGGCAGAGCAACACAGCAGTTGTGGCAGGGTGAGAGCGACGGTGCTGGCAGCGGGCAGTGGGGGCATCAGACGACCATGCACTGAGTCACTCAGCACAGCGCTTGACAGAGCCAGCCCGCAGCCCAAGCAGCCAATGCCCGTGCCCAGGCCAGCCAAAATATTACTTGACTGCAGTAATTTTAAATAAAAATTAGTGCAAAGAATAAATGAAGCCAGAATCCATATTACCAGTTTTTTCCTTTTGTTGCAGGCTCCATTATGGTCCCGATTTTAAATAAATACAAAATTCAACAATGGTACAACTGATACTAGAGGCATGAGTGACTGCTCCAGGTAAGGAGGGCACAGTTGTATGCCTACCGCATCACGGTTAGAAGTTCAAACCTTATCTGTAGGCTATGAGTAACCATGGAAAAATCTTAGGCTAGGCAAGCAGCAAGAAAACAACGGCTAAGTGGAAAGAAGTGATGAGAGTGTTGGAGGATAGAAATTCTGGCAGGAGAACCAGGAGACTGAGGACCAGGTGAGACCTCCCGAAACCGATGTGAGCGAGCACCAGCTGGAGACGGTGGGAGCTGTAAGGAGGAGGCAGAACTGAGAGGCAACGAGGAGTGCAGACACTGGTATTAAGCTTGCATGGCTAGGTCTCTGGCTGCTGGCTCCGACAGCCGTCTGACTGGTAGCATCAATAACATGATTAGATGATTAACTGTTGGGTAAGTATCTGAAGGAAAGCAAGGCAGGAGGGAGATGTAATTTTAGACATTTTTTTTCATCTTTTTAAAATTTTATCAAAAAAATAAATAAGTAAACAAATTTTCATCACCAAATACTAAAAGAATAATAATAGTGCCAATACAATTGAAGTGCCAGGCTGTGGATTTCTCAAGGGAGTTCTGGACCAAAGATGTAATTTTTTGAAGTATTAGCATAGAGCCAAAGCCCTGTTTGTGAAAGCAGTGTGTACAGAGAAAAGAGGATGAAACAATGTTCATCTGGAGTTGTGTCAAGTGCAAGTTCTTTCTTCTTGAACTTGCAAGTCCAGTCACCTTGCTTCCAAGTTGGATTAAGTTACTGCAGGCATCTTCATACAGCATAGGTGCTATCTACTGGTTTTAGCCTTTCGTGGCTAGGATGAACACCGGAAGAACAAAGATAAAACACAGAACCTTCAGGAGACTGAGTATGGTGGGAGAAGACAGGTCTACCAGCTGGGCTTATGACAACCTCAAAAGCCCTTATTTTATAATTAATTTCTTGGGTTGGGAATAACAGAGTTATAGAGTGTTAATATTTGTTGAATACATCTTTTGGGTAGCCCACACATGATCAAATTAGAGTATGAATGAAGCAGAAACAAGAACTGTTTCCTAAAAATAAGAAGTTGGGGGGAAGAAGAGGCCTCAAGGTGGGGCGTTGGGATCCAGGCCTAGTGTAGATTTCTAAACCTTTTCATTCCTTCCTCCAAATTTTTACCAGTTATCTCTAGAGAGCCTTTTCAGGTGCCAGACAGAGGGAGAAAAGAAGCCACCTGTTGCCTCTTACCTAGGGACACCACAGAGTCCCCTTGCCACCTATAAACAGAGAGCCCCAAAAGCAAAGTATCTAAAATATGTTTAAATACTCCATTAGGGAGAATGACTCAATAACAGTCTTCAGTGTAACTTTTTTAAAACCCTGTAGGATCTACAACAAGGAGAAAGATTACTTTCATTTGTAGCTAAAGCTGGAATCATTATTTTTATGTGTGTGAGGTTTGGAGCATTTTCAAAATCTCTTGTTATTCTAAAACTTTAGCCTATTTTTAATTAAGACACCCATGTCAGTTGAAAAATGTGGCATATTTGCATAGAAATAACTATAGTGAAGCAAAATCTTAATTTTAAGCTATTTTAATCACTTTTCCAGACACCCTGGTAATTATTTTTGGTTGACACTGCTGAAGTGCTTTCTAGCAGCACTGAATATATTCGTATCAATTGAAGTTTCCCCTTGCGCAGAAAGATGAGATGTCCAGGATAACTCTGGGAAGGAGCAAATCACATTTTTCATCAGTGCCTAATAATTAGCAGAAATTCATTACTCTATGTGTGTCTGAGCTTGAACAATATCAGCTTGTAATTATTGGTAGCTTAGGGCAAGGTAAATGTTTGATGTGATGCTGGTAAATCCGTTTCTAGTAAGACAAGGAGCTGGCCTGATCATGTATTTCTTTAGTCCTTAATAAGATTATAAACATGGACAACAAAAGGGAGGCCCACCCCTCCGCATCTGCTGTTGTGTCTTCACGCTGACAACAAATAGCAGGAAAGAAAAGACTGCTCGTGGAACATAGAGCTAATGAACCTCTCGGGGACAGGCATGTCTGCTTGGGTTAAAAACAGGAACTGCTTACAGCAAGTCCAATGTAGGGAAACAAGCTGTAGTGGCCTTGTCACTGGAGGCCAAGCCAGGGCTATGCTTTTGCCTACGTTTAATTTCAATCTCTTTCTCAGTGTATTATTATTATTATTATTATTATTATTATTATTATTATTACCAGTTCACTCATTTTATTTTATTGTATTTTTTGGTTGAATTGTTTTTTAAATGAGGGGGCTTTTTTTGTTATTGTTTTTTGGCATGAAGGACCAAACCCAGGACTTAACTGCTTGCTAAGCAAATGTTCTACCACTGAGCTAAATCCCCAATCCCATTTTTTATTCATTTTAATGAGAAAAAAAAAAAGATAAAATAGCAATGAAACAGTTTCATTTCAAAACAGATTAGCAGGGCAGTTACAATAAATAATAGATTGCACATTGTTGTCTTCATAGTAGTGATTCAGGACAAGATGCAGACATGATATCTTATCTAAACAACATTAATACAAATCTTTCTTCTCAGCAAACTAAGAGAAAAATCTTTCCTAACTATCTTGCATATGCATATATATTTTTTTCTTTCTTTTTGTTTTTCACAACAAAATGGTCGTTTAGTTATACTTCTGCAAAGTTAGTAACAGTAACACAAGGTTGCCTAGTTACTAATAGCTGACCTTCACCAGACAGGATGTCTATCTCAGGACTGAGGTAGCTTGTTTGCTTTAGGTGCTGAGGTCTCGGCACATTTGATCAATTTCCTAGCTTCCAACATAGTCCTCTTTTTTCGTTTTGTTTTGTCAGTGATGGATGTTCCATTAAGAGTGGAGAAGCTATATTTGGAGAAGTCTTTAAAGAACCTTTTCATGCTTGATGCTGGTTCAAGGATTGTAGGTACTTGAATTCAGCAAAGTAACTCAATACAATCCAAAAGTCCGTAATTGTAGTAAGTTATCAGCACAACTGTCAATAGAGAAGTTGTTGACTTGAACCTTTTACAGCTCAGCATATTAATATAGCTTTACTTTTTATACTTCATGGTTAGATTTTTCTGCTAGATGGTTAAGGCCAAGTTAAAGTAAGACATATATAGCAAAAAATGTAACTTCTGTATCTCACAAGGTCAGTCAAATCCCCTCAGGATTTACCTTGAAACCATGTACAGCATTTTGTACAACTGTTGTCATTGTCAGCCATCTGGATGACTCACGGCCATTGCTTGACTAGTTTATTCTCTGGGAAAGCCTGGGAGAACGTTCTCTCTCTAGGTGACTTTCCTTAGGCATACTATACATCATTGATCCCTTTTCTCTGTGGCTCCATAATCTCCTTGAACAGAAAATTTGGGACACCACTGAGTTACAGGATGTTACAGTACAGGTTTTCTTATGTCCAGAGTCCTCACTGGCCTTGAAAGGTGAAGGCCAAAATATTGGTTATCCTTGTATCCATTCTTTTTCTCTAATTTTTTGGTCTGCAAACTTAAGCTGTAGACCCTCCAGAAACAAAGCTTCATGATATTATTACTCTACAACATAGGTAACTAAGCTTAATGTCACTGTCTTTCTGAATATAAAACTTCTTACACTGAACATGGAACCAGTATTTTCCATCAGCCATTGATATTCTAGTAAATCCCAATCGAATGTGATTAAAATAGTTACTTTTTTATGCAGCAATTTAGAAATCTAACCATATACAAAATTGCAGCAGGTCAATCCTATGGAATTTTTCACTGTCTCATATTCTCTTTTATTACCCTTTTTTGTTTTTTAAAACAAACATTTACTTGAGAGTATAGCAATAATTGAAATGACATTAAAAGCAGCACACATCTGAAAGACCAGAATGACAGGCATTCCAAGCATGGTTTTAGTGTTACACATTGCTATCCTCAGTGTCGAAAACTTGTTGGAGATTCTTAGGACCATTGTCTAATTCATCCTGTGTGTGTAAGTGCATGGTTTTGCCCTTGCCGTGTTTCCTAACTTTCTGCACGCTGTCTCTTCATTGTTTAATCCTTAAGTGCTTGATTTCTATTTAGCTATGCTGTTTTATTTTACTTCTTCTTTTGAGTTCTTACACTAGGGAGACTATACTATATTTACACATGTAGGTCTGGATTTTTTCACTTATGAGTATATGTTCAAGATACATTTACTTACATATGAAGACTGAGTTCATTTTTTCCTTATAGCTGAATAATATTCAATTGTTTAAAAATACCACATCTTTTTCAGCCATTCTTCAGGTGATGGGCCTTTTGATTGTTTCCAAGATTTTGTTATCACAAATTGTGCTGTTACAAACATAGGAGCACAGACATTACTATGATATGATGTTTTCAGTTCTTCTGAGAAAATTCCCAATAGGGGGATAGCTGGATTGAATGGGATTTCCAGTCCTAGATTTCAAGTAGGTTTATTTCTTTATGATAACCATTCTTTCTGGGGTGAAATGGTATATAAGTGTTGATTTAATTGCATTTCATGGAACGCTAGCGATGTGGAGCACTTCTTCATGTATATATGCATGCTTCCAGTATTTCTTCCTCTGAGAAGTCTGTGTCCATCTTGGATGTCCATTTCTTGATTGGGTCTTTGAATCTTGGTACTCTAATGTTTTTTAGATCCTTATAAATTCTAGATAAAGGACTTGTGTCTGAATATTTCTTAGTTAAAAGTTTTTCAAAATTTGTGAGTTATCATTTCACTCTGTTGGTAATTTCTTTTCACATGCAAAAACTTCTCAGCAAGAGTAAATCCCAGTTGCTGATACTTTCAAGTGTTACATGTGGATTTTTATTTTAGTCCATAAACTATTTGCCTACCCCGATGACTTCAAGATTTCCTCCTAATTTCCCTTCCAGGATATTTACTGTTTCTGTTTCAATATTTAGATCTTTAACCCATTTTGACTTTAGTTTAGTGCATGATGATGAACCTGAGTCAAGTTTTAGTTTTTGGCATATAGACAGCCAATTGTCCCAGCACCATTTGTTAAAGAGGCTATCTTTCCTCTAGTAAACATGATTGGCCCCTTTGCCAAACATAAGGTGGCTTGTATGTTTGCATTTGATTCCGCATCTTGTAGTCTATTCCATTGATCCTCAGGTCTATTTTCTTGCCAATACCATGCTGATTTTATCACTATAGCTTTGTAGTATAATTTTAAGTCATGAAGTTTAATGCTTCTTGCCTTCTCTTTGTTGCCCAGAATTTTTCTTCTATTATATTATTATATTTTCTGGTTCCAAATAAATTTTAGGAATGATTTCTCCAGGTCTATGAGGTATGTTGATATTTTGATAGGATGCATTACATCTGTATAATAATTTTGGGAATATGGCCATCTTCACAATGTTGGTTCTTCCTATCTATGAGCAGGGAATAACTTTCTGTTTTCTGAAATTCTCTAGTATCTCTTTTTCAGAGTACTGTAGTTTTAATTAAATAGATCTTTTACTTCTTTTGTTAGGTTAATTCCTAAATATCCCATTTTCCACAGTGCTATTGCAAGGGGTATTGTTTCTCTAATTTCTCTCTCAGTACATTTGTTATCTCTATAGAATAATGTTACTTGGGTGTTTACTTTGTATCCTGCTATGCTACTTAATTTGTGTATTACTTCTAGTAGCTTCTTGGTTAAGTTTTTTGGGTCTTCCAATTAGATTTTCATGCCATCTGCAAATAATGATAGTTTAACTTCTTCTTTACCTATCCTTATTCCTTTTTATTTCTCTCTTTTTCTCTTGTCTAATGGCTGTAGCTAATGATTCCAGAACTGTATTGAATAGCAACGGTGATAGAGGACATCTTTGTCTTCTACCAGATCTGAGAGTAAAAGACTTCAGTTTTTCCCTATTTAGAGCTATGTTAGTTCAATCTCCAGTACCAAAAAATAAAAAAATAAAATTATGTTAATTGTTAAATTGTCATAGATGACTTTTATCAAATTGAGGTAGAGGCCATCTATTCTAATTTTCTGTTGTACTTTGAACATGAATGAGTGTTGGACTTTGTGAAAAGTCATTTCTGCCTCAATTGAGATGATAATGTGGTTTTTCAATATGGCTCTATTGATATAGTGTATTACATTCATAGATTTGTGTATGTTCAACCACCCTTTCATTCCTGGGATCAATCCCACCTCGTCGTGATATATAATCTTCTCAATGATTTCCTGTATTCTATTTGCTAGGATTTTATTGAGGCTTTTTGCATCTATATTCATGAGAGAAATTGGCCTTTAGTTGCATCTTTCTCTGCTTTTGGTGTCAAAATAATACTTGCCTCCAGGAATAATTTTGGGAGGATTCTTCTTTTTAAATTTCATTGATGGGTTTGAGGAGTATTGGAATTATATCTTCTGTAAATTTCTTGTAGAAATCAGCAACGAATCCATCAGGACTTGGACTTTTCTTTGTCAGTAGGTTTTTTATTATATTTTGTATATCATTGGCTGTTGTTGGGTAACTGCAAATTCTTGTATCTTCTTGATTCAGTTTTGGTAATTTATACTTTTCTAGGAATCAGTCCATTTAATCTGTGTCTTCAGTTCTTTGAGAGTAAAAAGTCTCAAAGTTGCTATTAATGATCTTCTGAATTTCCACTGGATCTGTAATAATTTCTCCAATTTCATTCCTTATTGCTTGAATTTGAGTTCTTTCTTTCCTCTTTTTAATGAGCTTAGCTAGGGGCTTATCTCTTTTATTTAATCTTTCAAAGTACCAGCTTTTGATTCATTAATTCTTTGTATTATTTTCCTTGTCTCAATTGAGTTAATTTCTGCTCTAATCTTTATAATATCCTCCCATCTTTGCATATTAAGTTTGGTTTGCTCTACATTTTCTAGAGATTGAGGTGCAGCATAAGAGTATTTATTTTTCCCATACTGTTTTTAATGTGTGAGCTCACAGCTGCAAATTTCCCTCAAAGAACTGCTTTCATTGCATCCCATAGATTCAGGTAGGTTGTGTTTGAATTTTCATTAAATTGTAGGTATTGTTTAACTTCTTGTGCAATTTCATCTGTAACCCACTGGTTGCTGAGAAAGGTGTGGTTTAATTTCCATGTGTTTCTGGGATTCTTGTAGTTTCTCTTCTCATTTATTTCCAGTTTCATTGCACTGTGTTTAGGTAATATGCATGGGATAATTTCTGTTTTCTTGCATGACCTATGGACTATTATGTGGTTTATTTTAGAAAACGTCCCATGTGCAGCTTTAAAAAATGTGTATGCATCAGAATACCCATACTTTTCAAGGACATGGGGAGCATTCTGCAGAGAGAGGGGGTGGGAGGAACAGAAGATGGAGAAATGGGAAACAGGGACTTCACTTAGTTCCCCACATTGTCTATTCCATTGGTTGAAAAATTTTAACTATGAATGCTAATTTATGATAGTAATTGTTCTTCATTCATTGAAAAGAAAGTTTTGTACTATTTTCTGTTGTTTCTTTTTTTGTAAATTACAGTCTTTCTTTGTCTATGACTTGTTCTGCTGACACTAAAGTACTCTGTTGTACCAGCTGAGCTATCAAAAAAAAATGTGTATGCAGAAGTGGTTGGGTTGGAACACTCTGTGTATGTCCACTATGTCCAGTTATTCCAAGTTCTGGTTCAGATCTACTAATTCTTTGCTAATTTTTTATCTACTTGACCTATCTTTCTGGGATAAAAGAATGTTAAGGTCTCCTGTTAAGATGGTGGTAATAATGTACAGTAGATTTTTGATGTCCATTAAGAGTTCTTGTGTAGCTCGGGTACTCCCATGTTAGATGATTTATAAGTGTTACCCCTTCGTCTTGAATTTTCCCCTGACCAGTATGTAATGACTATCTATTTTGTTTGATCAATCTTGATTTGAAGTTCAGACTATCTGCAAACAGGATTGCTACCCCTGCCTTTTTCTGAGGTGCTGGGACATGTAGTATTGTTTTTCATTCTTTAACTTTCAGCTTATGAATTTCTTTATGAGTTGAGTGTGTTTCTTGTATGCAGCATATTGCTGAATTTTTGCTGCCTAATCCACTGTCCCCATTTATTTCTTTTAATTGGATAATTAAGCCCATTTACATTGATGGTAATAATTGAAATTTATTGATTTGTGTTTGACAGTGTTTTATCTACTATTGTTTATTACTTTTTCTCCCGTGTTTAATTGGTTGCTCTATTTAGCGTGTTCTTTCTGTTCCCATTCATGGAGTTTAGATCATTTTAGTCTCCCTCTAGAATATTTTTTAGTAGTCTGGGTAGGGTTGGCTTTGACATAATGAAATTCTTTAGTTGTTCTTTGTCATGGAAGTATTTCACTTCTACCTCATACCTAAAAGAGAGTTTTGTGGGATATAGCAGTCTGGGCTGGAATTTGTTTTCATAGAGGACTTGAAGTACTCTGCTCCATGCTCTTCTTGACTTCATGGTTTGTGAAGAGAAATCTGCCATTATTCTGATGGGTTTTCCTTTAAATGTGATCTGTTTCTTCTCTCTAGCGGCTTTTAGTATATTATTCTTCTGTAGAATTTGTGGAATTTGACTGTTATATGTCTGGGCGTTTTTAGTTGGTTTGATGTTTTTTGAAGTTTTACATGCTTCAGTTGCCTGAATGCCAGATTGTTTTCTCATACTTGGGAAGTTTTTCTGCTATTATTTCTGCCCATATTCTTTTTATTTCATTTTTGTTGACTCTTTCTTTCTCATTGATGCCTATTAGTCTTACATTTTTCTTCTTTGCATCATCTTGCGGATGTAGAATTTTTTCCAGCATGCTAGTTGTTTTTAAGACATCCTTTCCTACCTTTTCACCAGCTGCAACTGTGTCTTCCAGATCTGAAACTCTATCTTCACTTTCATTCATACCGTGTTGCTAGCTTGTGATTGAGATTTTATTTTCCTGTATATCTCTTTGAAACTGCTTCACGTGATCTGTTTCCTATATTGCTTATTCAAGGATTCCATCATTTTTCTATTCTCCTTTAATTTTTATCAATATCTTCTTTAGAAGCATTTATTAATCTTTCATCATAGTTATCCTTTCTTTTTCGACTTCAGAGATTATTTCTGACCTAACTTCTTCTCTACCTTTCTGTAGTTTTTCCTTACTTCAGATGCTACTAATGCAGAGATTTCTTTTTTTTTTTTTTATTTCAGAGGTTACATCTGATCTGAGTTCCTCTATACTTTTCTGCATTTGTTTCTTTACTTAAGAAGCTATTAATTCAGAGATTTCAGCTGTGTAATTCACATTTTCTTCTATGCTAGTGTCTCCTGCATTTGTTCTTGGTAGCCTCAGAGCGTGAGATTGCATCTTGCTCCTTCTCTTTGTCATTTTGTATAGCACTGTCCTCTGACCTTTGGTGTAGATCACTGGTGAAGCTATGCTGTTAGTGCCTGCTGAAATTTGGGTCCGAATCTACTACATTTGATCTTGTCCAAATGTGCCTTGCTGGGTCTGGCTGCTTTGTTCAGCTTCTTCCTGCTGCAGCCCATGGAAGTGAATCTTCTATGCTCCTCTGGCAAGATGTTCAGCTCCTGGATTGCCTGGGAGGTCAGACCCCCAGCCTCTCTGCAGGGAATTTTGCTGCAGTGTTCCACAGCAGATGCTGGGTCTGTGGTCTGGAAGGGGAAGTTCTAGGCCCACAGGCATGCAGGTTAAAAATTCCTACCTACACACATGTGGGTCCCGGATCTGGGAAGAGAAGAAATTCTGGTGGTACACACACACAAGCCAAGAGTTCCTACCTACACACATGCTGGTCCCAGAGTCTGGGTGGGGAAGCTTGGTGTTTGTTATTTTCTACATGCTACATCTGGAGATATTGAAATATTTTGAGTTTTGTATAACTGGCAAAAATTTTATAAGTAATTTTCAAAGATATATTTGATAAGTAACAAATTCAATACAGATTTTTTCTTTCAGTCCTTTGAATTAGTCTTTCTTATCCACTTGCTTTTTTTTCTAATGTGAAGTAAGATGTTATTTACTTTTGCTCCATATATATATATATATATATATATATATATATATATATATATATGTTACCAGATGATAGATGGAATAAAATAATTAAAACCAAAAGATCTGCTAAGTCTGTCTGCACTAACAATGAAGCATCAAGCAGTATTTTTCTAAGAAACAAGTTACTGAGAAACCACATCTAATCGAGAACTGTGGAAGTTCTACAACTCTCACAGCCCAGCCTGGAGCATATGACCCAGGAACACATTCACAGCAAAGGTGGTTAAGTTCACTAGCAAAAACAGTATAATAAAACTTTTCATCAAGCGAAAATGCTTCTGAAGCAAGGAGACAGGGAAAGTGAGGCAGATAGCGCAGAGGATTCAAATAGGTAACCTCGAGTTAACTAAAAGTTGGGGCTTCAGAGTCAACATACCAGAGGACCATGTCTCACTCTTCTGTCATTGCTGGGACAAATACCCAATACTCGAAATGAAGAAAGGAAGGGTTTATTTAGCCCACAGCAGTTACTACAGGTTTCAGTCCATCTTCAGCTGGCTCCAGTGCAGAGTGGCACATGGCAGACAGCAACTTTCATGGTAGCAGCACAGAGTTGTTCGTAGTCTATGGGTGGAAAGTTATAGTTTGTGTGTATCTGCACGCCCCACCAAAGTCTCATGCAGTCATTAAGGCACGGTCCTACAGTTTGTCATTAATTCATGATCCAAAGCTGGGATTACGGGTCTGAGTCCTGCTGGGAATATGGGTGTGAGTGCTACACCCAGCCTGGGGTAAACGGCCTGAATGTAACAGAAGGCAGACAGAGTTGCTCTCTGTTGCCATTGTGGCTGTCACTCCTCCATTTAGTTCTTGCTGTTTTGCTGCCTTCTGCTGCCATGAGCTGCTGCCCTCTGCCGGGTGTCAGTCTACCTTGGAGCCAGCTAAGTATAGACTGAAACCTCCAGTAACTCTCAGCTAAACAAACCTTTCCTTCCTTCATTTTAAGTGTTGAGTATTTGTCCCAACAATGAGAGAAGAGTAACTGGGACAATAAGAAAATCGATAAGGTTAGAATTTCAATATACCTGATAATCTCTTGAATTCCTTCTCTTTAGCAAGTGTGTGCTCCATTCCTCTGACAAGCAGGACACTGCTTTGTATATAACAGGAGTGGAAAGCCAGTGGACAGAGATGAAATGGGGACTTTCCCTTGAAGAGGCAAAACATTATACTAAGAAGTCCTAAGAATTTGCCTAAAAAGACAAAATTATTAATAACATGATGTTGAAAATGCAAAGTAGTATGTCTACAAGGGCAAATCATTTGCTATAAAGAGTGTCGCTAAGAGCTGGGAGAGGGGCAAATAAAGGAATGATTGCTGTGGAATTAATGAGCAGTCAGGCTGTTGTTCTACGAAAGATTTTTGAGTCACTTAAAATTTGAATTGAGTCCAGAGGGAGGTAACTTATCAGAGCTTCGCTTTTCTATGGTGCCCTCCTGCTCTTCTTTCCTAATTGCTTCTCTATTGAAGTCTCCATTGTTCATTCACCACTTAGGATTCCTCGCCTCTAACTGAGGCTTTAACTGAGGCTTCTTGGGCTCAGGCGCTCCCCTCAGTCCTCCCATTGTCTCGCCTCTGGTAACCTCCACCTTCCTTTCTGCTTCTGGGAGTTTGTTGGTTTAGAATCCACACACCGGGAGGTGAGAAGATGTAGTATTTGGTTTCCTGTGTCTGGTTTATTTCACTTAGAATAATGTCCTTCCAGTACATTCATGTTGTTGGAAATGATAAAATTCTCTTTTAAAGCATGACTATTATTCTGTTGTGTGTCAGTGCTACAATTTCTTTATTTATTCAGCCAGGTTGATGGGCACTTATGTTGATTCCACAACTTGACTATTGTAAATAGTGCTAAAATGGACATGGGCATACAGAGAGCTCTGTCATACTTACTTGAAATCTTTTAGGTAAGTATCCAAAAAAGGAATTTCTGGATCATATAGTACTTCTATTTTTAGTTTTCAAATGAACCTCCATCCAATTTGCCATAATAATTTTATAATTTACATTCCCACTAATGAGTGCACAAGTGTCTCATTTTCTCTTTATCCTTGAGAATGGCTGTTGTTGTCCTTTTGATAATAGTTGTTCCAACAGGTATGAACCAATCCCTTGGTTCCAGTTTGAAACTCTTTGATGAGCAGTGATGCGAGCATTTTCCAGGTATCTGTTGGCCACTACAGTGTTTCCTATATTTATTCAACTTCCTTGCCCATGTCAAATTGAATTTTTAATAAGCATTTTTGTGTGTGAGATACAAGGTCTTGCATGCTGGTCTTGAGCTCACCATGTGGGCTTGGCCTCAAATTCAAGTTCCTTAAATATTTTAGACTGAATGCAACTAACAGGCACATATGAACACTGTGCAACAGCAAAAGAATACACATTTTCCCAAGTCACATTAGACATTTTCCAGGATAAATCATATGCTAGAAGACCACCAGTCAAGTCTTAACAAATTTAAAAATATTAAAATAATATCAAGTACATTTTCTGAACAAAATGAGATGAACTTTTCTTTTCCAGAAGAAATTCCTAAACAATAAATAATTCAGTGAAAAACTAAGAAAGATTTCCAAAAATATCTTCAAACAACTGAGAGTACAAATACAACAATACCAATCTTATACGATGAATAAAACAATTCTAAGAGGCAAATTTATAGCAATAAATGCCTATATCAGAAAAAGAAGTAAGATCTCGAATAAAAATACATCAGAATACCTCAAGGAAAATAGGAAAAGGATAACAAACTAAGCCCAAAATCAGAGGAAAAAAAAGACACAATTAAAATCTGAGCACCAAGAAAGGAAGTAGCGATTTAAAAATGATACAACAAAATTTTTAAAAGATCAACAAAACTAAGAGCTAGTTTTTGAAGTCTTTAGCTAGAGCAACAATAAAAGAGGAAAGGAAACTTTGAATCTTATGTACCAAGCAAATGTCAGATCTAGCAAACAATGGTAGTTGTAGATTACTTGATTTAAAAACAAAAAAAATGTAAAATATAAAAACAAATCAATGTTTTGTAGGCCCTAGGAAAAGAATTTTCAGTAAGGTACAAAAATGTAAAGCATTCCTTTCTTTAATTTTCTGATAACTCTGCAGGAAAATGCAGTTTGGATTATAAAATTCTTGCCTTAATAAAAAATTCCTTAAACAGTGAAAAAAAAAAAAAAAGAAGTACAATAAAATCAGAAATGAAAGTAGAAAGAGATTACAACTGGCACCACAGAAATACAAATGATTATAAAGGGCCACTTTGAATAATTACATGCCAAAAAATTGATAATTTAAAAGAAATTGATAAACTACTAGATTCTGACAACATACCAAGACTAAATTAAGAAAACAATAGCAAATCTGAACAGACAAACACTCAGTAAAAACAGCAAAATGGTCATTAAAAGACATATCAAAGAAAAGCCCAGCATCAAATGACTTAATGAATTCTGCCAAATGTTTAAAGAATAAATAATAACAATCCTTCAACTCTTCCAAAAACTGGAAGAGAGTACATTTACACTCTTTGCAAAGCCAGCATTACCCTGATACCAAAAGCCAGACAAGGATATCAGAAGAAAAATATAGTACACTGATCTTGATGCCTAGATGCAAAAAATATCAAGTAAATATTAGCAAACCAAATTCAGTGTTTAAAAGATGCTTCCCCATGAGCCACATATCTGATAAAGAGTACTCAGATGTGGGACACAAAAACAGTTTAGTACATCCAAATCAACTAAGGTGAGTTATCACATTAATACAGTAAGGGGCAGAAAACCTAAAGAACCTAAGATTATCTCATTAGATGCAGAAAACTTGCTTGATAAAAAAAAATCATAAGAAATGCTCTCAGAAAACCAGATTTAGGAGAAATGTATCTCAGCACAATAAAAGGTATATGTAGTTATACCACATCTAGTATTATACTCGTGGTAAAAATTAAAAATCATTCCTCTAAGAAATAGAATAAGACAAGATTGAATACTTCTAAACATCTTTATTCACATAGTCCAAGAAGTCCATACCAGAACAATCAAGTAAAATAAAAAATATAAAGTACCAGAAAAAGAAAAGGCATGTTGTTAGCTGTTACTGTTAACAGCACAATAATACAGAAAACTCTAAAGATTTCACCCATTTGTTAGAACTAATAAATTAACATGGTAAAATTGTATATAAAATCAACCCACAAAAATGAGTAATATTCCTACACACCAACAATGAACTATTAGAAGGAAAAACATCAAAATGAGCAATTTCATTTACAATAGCTACAAAAATATCTAAATTACATAGAAACAAATTTAATCAAGGAAATAAAAGGCCTGTACATTGAACACTAGGAAACATTATTGAAAGAAACTAAAGAAAGCATGAATAAATAGAAGGATTTTCCATGATAGCTAACAGGAAGATTCAGTACTATTACAATGCCCCTACTACAAAGTGATTGGGAAACTCCATCCAGTCCCCACCAAAATGTATTTTTCATAGAATTAGAAAAAATAAACCTATTGGGGGCTGGGGAGATAGCTCTGAGGCACAAGTGCCTGCCTGGCAAGTGCAAGGTCATGAGTTTGAACCCTGGTTCCACAAAAAAAATAAAATAAAATAAACCTAAAATTCATATAGAACAACAAAAATTCTTAAATAGCCAAGAAAATGATGAGAAAAAGGAACAAAGCTGGAATCATAGCACAATTTTGTTCACACATCAAATGATACTACAAAGTGATAGTAATTAGAATATCATGATATTGGCATGAAAATCAACTGATTAACCATCAGAATGGAATAGAAATACCAGTAATAAATTTATAAGTACAGTCAGTTGATTTTTTTTTACAAAATATCTTAGGGAAGTGATTCTTCAATAAATTATGTTAGAAATATATATATATATATTGCAGGGACTCAGTCTGAATTGGTGAGCTAAATGAAACCTCCCCTCCCCTAATTTGTAGTTGTTACTGTATTATATTCCATTGACAGGGAAGTGGTCATACAAATATATTCAATCACAGAAAGAAAAAAAAAAAAAAAAATATATATATATATATATATATATATATATATATATATATATATATATATATAATGTCTGATTTATTTCACTTAGCATAATGTCCTTCAGGTTCATTTGTGTTGTTGCAAAAGATGAAATTTCTCTTTTCAAGGAGTGACTAGTATTCTACTGTATCTAGGTCCCACATTTTCTATCTGATACATTCAATAGCTGTTGGACACTGAAGCTGATTCTACAACTTGACTGCTGTCAATAGTGGTGTGATGGGATAGGCACAGAGTTTGACATACAGATGTCAAAATCACTAAATTTCCAGTTATCTCCCAGCAAAAAAAAAAAAAAAAAAAAAAACATAGGGTATGATCAAAACATATATTAAATGTTTAAATAAAAAATGTTATAGCAAGAGGGACTGGGGACATAGCTTAGGGGAATAAGTGCTTGCCTGGCAAGCACAAGGTCCTGAGTTCAATCCCTGATACCACTTTAAAAAGTTACAGAATTAGATGCATGTCCACTAATCTTTCTCAAAATACTCCTCATCTTTCATGCCCTTCGATGGCTGCCTCAGTGTCCTGAACTGAACCAAAAATGCTGACAGCAATTTCTATAAAATACAAGCAGCAGGGTGTGTCCTCACTCTCCTTATTTATAGCATCTGACACAGTGCATCCTTGACTCTTCCCCAAAGTCACTCTGACCATAAAAGATAAACATTTTTAATTAATTGAGGAGATCAAGGCAACCAAGACAGTGCAACTGAAGACAGTCACAAAAGGGTGAGATTAACGGCAGCTCTTTAGTGTAATGCCCTTTGAAACATGTATCATATTTTCTACCACACCACACAGTGTATATGATGGATATGTTAATTACCTTGATTTCATTATTCCACATCGTACTCACAAGTCACAACATCACTTTGTATTAAATAAATATATATGGTAGCTTAAAATTTTAAGAATTTCAAAAGCAAAGCGAAATCGGAAGAACTGGGTTACAGGAGTAAAGATGGAAAAAGAGCAAAATAAAAACGATTCTTCCCTGAAAGTTAGAAAAGCTTTCAAAAGGCAGAACCTCGTTTAGTGCTAAGAAAGGAACAGCCCTGGGGCCCGGCAGGATAGCTCAGTGGTCTAAAGTGCCTGCTTAGGAAAGCTTGGGCGGCTTCATGGACCGCGGTTCAATCCCCGGCACCACATGCTGCGGCAGTCCTGTCCTCAGGGCAGGCTGAGCCGGCCATAAGAATAAATAAACAACCGAACAAAAGTTCTGAAACAAGAAAAAATAAATAAATAAAATAATTTTAAAGAAAGGAACAGCCCTTCTATCAGAAGAACGAGAGCGGAAGCCCACCCATGAGCCACAACCACGTGAAATCTGAAGGAACAAAAGATGAGGGCCGAAGAGCACAGAGAGCTAGAAGTGCGTATGGTGTGGGGGGCAGGGGTGCAGGGTGGGGCACAGAAGGTATGCAGAGAAACCAGGCTGGGTCAGAATGCAAAGAAGGTTATTTATTTCCAAGTCTAGTTCTTTCTTCACACTAATACCTTCCAAGAACAATGGCTTTTTTTTTTTTTTTTTTTTTTTTTTTTTTATATGCGCTCATGCTTTTTAGGTCAGATACTATCTTGCAGTACTAATTTTGGTTCTTAAATAGAACCATCTTTATAGCTCAGGAAAAGCCAATGTCTCACACTGGATAAAGCCTGCATCTATTAGTGAGCACTTCACTTAATCAGGCTGATAGTTACTAGTGACCTGACAAGTGCTTATGAATTATGGCATTGCTTTTGGCAAAACTATTTATCTGTGTGACACGATGTGTCACTTTTGAACTTCAACTTGACATCCATAAAATTACATTTTCATCAAACTGAAAGATCAAGCTTTCCATGCTGACTCACTTGGGTCAACACTTTGCAAATGCCTAGATTTACCACTTGAACCATAAACCCTTTGTGCATAATTTTGTGCACTGATGTTTGATAGCCTAGGGCACAGATCATAATTCCTGAGCAGAAGACGAGATGTCAAAGCAAAGAGCATCTCCTTTATGCATGCAGGATGACTTACTCCAAAGCACATTCTCATTAAGTCATTTTAAAATCACTGGGTAAACACTAACTTTGTTGAGCTGGCCAGCAGTTCAAACAGCATCAGCACAGTCTTTACTTCTTAGGGATTAGGAAAATGTATCACCGCCACTGTGGGATGATGTTCATTGGTGGGGTACACAGAAGCTGCATTTGATGATGATTCTCTCCTTAACCTCAGACCTCCCTTCAGGTCATTCAAAACAAGCACGGAGGCAGAAACATCAGGACTGGCCAAAAGACCTTGAGTTCAGCCAGAGGTTACTCCACCCTGAGTTCTCTGCTCAAAATAACCTTACACTATATTGAGGTATTATAATCTTGGCTTTGCACTCTTTGAGTTGGAGATACGGACAACTCACTCTCATAGGTGCTTGTGGAGTTTGCCCCTCAGATCAGATGCTTTCTTGGAGGAATGATCTAATGCCCTCTAAAGTCTTGGTGGACAGAAATATTTGTGTGTAGTGAACTCTAATTCACCCATTAAAATAGTACTGAATGAGGCAGGTTCCCCACTCACCTTTACCAATCTGTTAAAAAGCAGTGCAGAACTATTTCTGGAATAAGAGATTTTTTTTTTTTTTGCAGTAGTTTTGCAAGCATAATAAATGTCATTTGATGCAATAACATGAACTTAGTACTCTGAGAAAGCACCATACTGGTTATGGTGCTATTGATAGAACAACTTTTAGCTCCAAATTTTTCCTAAGGAAAAGTGAAAGAAACAATATATACAGCGGTAGTTATGACTTCACTAAGGGCTACTGGCAACAAATAAGAACAAAAATTCTCACTGCAGATGAAAAATTTGATACAAGACTTGAGGGAGTACTTTGCCCTGAGAAGCATCTTAAGTTAGAAGATTGCCCACAGAATTGACTGAGGTGAGCTTAACAGTGAAAGGTAAGGATCCTGTGTCTGAGTAAGAAGGTATATGGACACACTACATATCTTCAATTCCTTTCCTCTGTAGCCCCATAATCTCCTTGAGCAGAAAATTTGGGAAACAAGATATATAGTGTGCCTAAGGAGAGTCACCTAGAGAGAAAACATTCTCTCAGGCTTTCACAGAGAGCAAACCAGTCAAGCAATGGCCATGACTCATCCAGATGGCTGACGCTGACAACAATTCTACAAAGTACTATACATGGTTTCAAAGTAAATCCCGAGGGGATTTGACTGACCTTGGGAGATACAAAAGTTCCAAGTTTTGTTATACAGGTCTTGCTTTAACTTACTCTTAACCACCCAGCAGAAAAGTTTTACCACAAGGCATAAAATGTAAAGCTATATGAATATGCTGAGCCATAAAAGGCTTAAATCAACAGCTTCCGACATTGCCAGTTCTTCCAATAATCCATTGCGATTATGAAAGATTGCACTATGTATACAACTACTTTCTCCTAGTTTAATGAAAAGAAAATTTTGTACCAATAACAATTAGAAAAATTACCACGTCTATACCCTGTGCTCTGTATAACTAACTACTAGCACAACAATATGCATTGTATCAAACATTTGGGACTGTACTACTAACATGTTTTGAAACTGTCACATTGTTGTTTCTTATTAAAAGTAATAAAAAAAGAAAACAGAGGGTATATGGGTAGGTGGGTGGGTGGCTTGTTTCAGAGTTTCATTATGTAACCTAGGCTGACCTCGAACTTGTAATCCTCCTGCCTTAGGCTCCCAAGTGCTGAGATTATAGGTATGTGCCACCATCCCAGCAAAATACCATCCCAAGAAGCAAAGTTTTCCTCTGCTTTGTTTCATTTAGTTTAAGTTCCTTTAAGACAGTCTCACTCACTTGCCTGGGCTGGTTTCACACTCACAACCCACCTGACTTAGCCCAAGTGCCAGGATTCAGAGTGTATACTACCATACTGAACCTGACTGAGGCTTTAGGGGCAAAGGACCACTCAGATCTTAAATAAAATGATACTAAATTCTTTGGAAAAGATCAGACTTCAAGTTAAATATTCAACCCTTAAAAGATTCTCTCACTATGTAAGTTAACAGACCGACAATTGGAGAATAAGAAGGGCTATAAGGATAGCCAATATTTTGGCCCTAGTCCTTCAAGGTCAATAAAGACCCAGGATATAAGAGAACCTGTGCTGTAATATCCTATAACTCAGAGGTGTCCCAAATTTCCTGGTCAAGGAGATTATGGGACCTCAGAGGAAAGGGATGAATGAACTGCA
>PVJA010014740.1:0-40605 GCA_004027025.1 Myocastor coypus | reverse complement strand
CATGCCACACCCACACGCCTGGCCCCACCCCCGGGCATGCCGAGCTGGCCACCAAGGGGTCGGGTGACATGCCTGTAATTCCAGCGCTGGGGAGGCTGAAAACAGGAGGGAGGACCACCATGAGTCCGAGCTGCCTAGTGAGACCTTGTACCAAATATATTTTTTTAAAAGACAAAGAAAATGATAAACCATACGAAAGCAACAACAAATTGCAGGCACCAAAACCGAGAAAGCCTTTATTTCACGAGTGCATTAAGTACATCTATTACAATACATATGAGGATATGTATTAACACAACCATATATTGCCTTTCAGTGTGCTCAGAGGCACTGCTTAGGTATTTACAAATACTTAATTATAATTTATATCATTTTACCTATTAGTGTCAACGCTTATGTATATTAAATTATATATTAACATTATCTTGTTTTCGATATATATCTGACATATGTTGCAATGCATGTACTAAAGGCATCTGCCTAGCTAGTGACTCTTTTGTTGTTGTTTGTTGTTTTTGTTTGTTCATTTGTTTGTTTGTAACTAGGGATCAAACTCAGGACCTTGTATTTGCCAGGCAGCCACTTATGCCACGGCGCTATCTCCTGAGCCCTGGCTGGCCATCTGCACTGGGCTTACTTTCAGAATAGGGGTTATATCAGGAGCATCCTCAGAAAAATCACGGTAGGTCATATTTTGGGGGAAATACGGAAGCCGTGCGTAAACCAGGGCTAGGCTCTTTCCTCCCCGACTGTCTCTCAGGAATCGGCAGCCCCGGCACGGTGGGAGGGTCCCACAGCAGAAGGCCAGGCCTGAGGTGATGGTGCTGAAGCGCCTGAAGGAACGGTCACCAAAACTTCTCTTCAACGGAAAAGTCTGTGCTGGAGCCGGAACCTTGGTGAGTCCCGAAGCCAGATGAAGAGCTGGGCTGGGGTGGGCAGCGGGAGCCCAGGGCTGCGCTGGGGAAGGGGGGAGGTGCCCCCTCAAAAGACCAGAAGGAGCAGGAGGAGAAGCGACAGGGCTAGGTGAGGGGCCTCTCTGCACCCCACATTCACCCCCCGTGTGGCTGGCCAGAGAGGAACCGGGTGCCTGGGGCCGCATCTGGGTGCCTGTCCTGTGAGACTACATCTGCATCAACCCCTCGGCCCGAGCAAGAGCTGAAGAGTTGGGGTGAGGACCCCGCTGCATCTGGCCGGCCAGGGCCAGGCGCGATGCGGGGAGGCACGGTCACAGAGGTCTCCTTAGCATCTGGGCTTGGCCAGGCCGGCGGGCGACGAGCTCCCTCCCCCTTACACCCTGCTCTTCTGGTTCCAACGTTTCTCTCCCATTTTTCTAAATGCATGTGAGAGCCGAGGGAGTGATACAGAGCTGGAGAAGAAAAATTTCCCCTTCCTCTAAGAAAAAAAATAACACTACCAGGGCCTTCAATCAAATGAGCTCCCATGAGGTCGGGGAGGACTGTTTATTTCGCCACTTGCACATGAGTGGAAAAATTCTTCTCTAAATCTTGAAAGCTCAAAAGACTCAGAATTTACTCCTGTGCTACTAGGATATGATTTCTCGGACAATTTCTAAATGGAAGCGTTCTCAAACGCCGCTCTCCTTAAGGCTAACGCAATCATGGGCGCGGAAGCTAAACACGGGATCCACCAACCCAGGAACACCAGAGCAAAACGGCTGCCCAGAGGCTCCAGCTCCAGGAGGGAAGGTACAAGGCTCATCCCTTAGGGCCAGGGATCCTGAGCTAGGAGAGAAAAGGAAAAGGGTTTGGAAGCGAGGGGGCGCTGTGCTGCAGGAGACAGCGGGAGAGGCCCTCGGCGCCCTCCCGCAGCTGAGCCCGAGTAGCCCGACCTCCCAGCCCACCGCAGGGCTTCCTCGGGCTTGTTTGCTTTCCTTTGATTCTGCTGTTCCAAGGCGGCAGCGCAGCACATCGTGTTGATGTTTTGGGTAAAGAATGTGCTTTCTGAATGATCTAATTCTTCTAGCCAGGGAAGGGAAAGGAAAACAGCCGGCCGAAGGAGGCAGAACTCAAAGAGTACCCCCATAGAAGGAAACTGTGCGGGGGGGTTGTAGATTGTAGAACAGGGGCACCCTCTTCGCTGGGCTGGGCCCTCCTTTGTCTACGTGCTAACCTCTGGACAACAGCACAGGGGTGTGAAGAATCTGTGTTGCCCAGGGTAGGTAGGAGGGTGCGCTCAGGGAAAGCAGCAGGAAAGAACTAGACGTCTTACCTCATTTAACCCTGAAAGGTAACTGAGTGTAAGCAAAGCAACACAAAAATGGCCCAAAGAGAAAAGCCAGAGCGCTAGCAGAGCCTCAGCCCAGCTCTTTCCACTGCCCTCTAAGGCAAGGAAGACGGGAAGCTCAAAGAGCCCTGGGGTGGACAGAAGTCTGTCTGCCTGGCTGTGTGTGTCAACCAAATGGGGCTGGCCAGTGACCAGCCTCATACGGGTCCCTAGGTAGAGCACATACACCATGGAGGAAATAGGTACAGCTGGCCGCCGTATCGAAAGCCATACTCTTTCCAGGATGCCAATGGACAGCGGGAGTAATGGGATTTTGATTTTAATAGGGTTAAATCTCCACATCTAAGTAGCTGTGGTATGTTGGGATAAAGCAGCTGCTTTGCCTCCCAAGTCACGCCAGAGGTGCTTACTGACACTGTGCAAGCTGACACACGCCTGAGCCTGGAAGCCAGAGTGGCCAGAGGTGAGCCGGGAGGCAGGGATTAGCCTCCGCCTCTGCCTGTGCCTCTGCTTTCCCCTGCGTTTGACTCCACGCTTAATCTTTAATCAGAACCTGTGTTAACAGCCGTGATGCTGAGACGGTCTCTACCAGCTTGAGTAGCTTGTGGGCTAGACAGCCATCCAGCCTTCTCTCCATAAATGCCAGTTTTCCTGGGATTGGCATTGGCTGAAGGTTTTTGGTTTTTTGGGTTATTTTTGTTTGTTTGTTTGTTTGTTTGTTTTTCTTTTTCTTTTTGAGAAGTTCAGGCTGGCCTTGAGCTCACTGTTGTAGCCCAGTTTGGTCTCAAACTCACACCAATCTTCATGCCTCAGCCTCCCAAGTTCTGGGATTACAGGCATGCACCACCACACCCGGCAAGGGTTTTTTGATTCTTCACCCAAGCTCTTGGGTGCCTACAGATGCCAGGGTTCTCTTGGGGCCAAATATGTGACTTTCAAAACACCATGATTTGCATACAATTGACTTTTTATTCCGACCTCTGGCCCCAATCCTAAAACAGCTAGGTGTAAATAATACAGCCCAAGAGTGGAAAGGATTGGCAGCTGGTAGAAATGAGGCTTCATCATCAATGGATTGAAAAACAAGCGGGTGAAAGGAAGTTTGTTTGTCTGAGGACCCTCAGCAAGTGGACCCAGCATATGGCCACCATTAGAGTCACAGCTACAGGGCTGAGTCGGACTCACATTTTACCTGATGATTCCAAGAACTGGAGGACCGAAGGGACAAATGAGGAATATTACTATAGTGACACAGAGATAAGATTGAAGACCAGTTGGTGTCCCTAGAAGTGGTGCGTTATAGACAGAGCCCAGGGAGGCCTGCCTTCTGTTGCTCGGGAGTCTCAGAAAGCTGAGGCCTGAAGCTTCAGGTGGCGGCTCCTCCTGTGGGTGCCCTGTCCTCTAATTATAGACAGAGCCCAGGGAGGGCTGCCTTCTGTGGCCTGAGAGTCCAGGAAAGCTGGGACTCAAGGTTGCGGATGGCGGCTCTTCCCGTGGGTGCCCTGTTCCTTGTTTATCTGCTACGTGACACCAATGGTTGCCTCCTCCCCTGCTTAAAGTATTGTCTGGAAGCATTTGCGTGAGCTACGTGTCTGGAATATGCTGTGTCTATTAAAGTAGTGACATATACTCCTTAGCCATTTTTTTAAATGCTAAATAAAAAGAAGAGCCTTCTGAGGCTCTGGGCTAAGGAAGAGAAATCTCAGTGAGTCCTGCGAAGCTACATTCAGCAGGTCTTCTCGTCATTTCTTTTGGCACCGGACCAAAAATCGTACAACAGAATATGTTCTGAAGATTTCCTTGGACCAGGCAGATGCTACTGTCATAAGCTAAGGCAAGCATTTGGTAATCACTCAAGGACCAAAAGGAGGAGAAAAGTGGCCCTGGTGGTCTCTGTGAACATGGTGAAGCGCTGAGCCTCGATGTAGTCAGATGCAGGCCTAGCACTGGTCCTGAGGCCCAGCTTAGAGAGCCAGGCTGCCAGGCGTGGCTCTCCTGTCTGTCACGTCACTAAGTAGTACCGTTAGCCTGGCCATTGCTGGCCCGTGTCACCCTAATAGGTGCCAGCTGTTGCCTTTGCTATCACCCACGGCAATGCAATGCACTGAGCCCTGGTAGGGAACCAAAATACAAAGCAATGGCGGAGCCAGGCTCAGCAGTATACATCTGTACTCGGGCTCCTCAGCAAGGCCAGTGTCTTCATTACTCTTCTCTTGTTGCTGGGACAAGTGCCCAACCCCCAGAATGAAGGAAGGAAAGGTTTATTTAGCTCATAGTTACTGGAGGGTTCAGTCCATATTCGGCTGGCTCCAAGGCTGAGTGGCACATGGCAGAGAGCAGCAGTTCATGGTGGTGGAACAGCAACAATGGTGACAGGGGCAATAGAATAACCAGGGGAGCAGAGAGCAATGGCATGAGTCTGTGTTTCTCTCTCTCTCTCTCTCTCTCTTACGTTCAGGCTCTCTGCCCCAGCCTATCCACCTTAGGCTATACCCATAATCCCAGAAGTACTCAGACCCATAATCACACCAGTACTAAAATACAAAATCCCAGAGATCATGAGGCAACTCTCAAACTCGAGAAGTTCCCGCCCCATGATTGCATGAGACTTTGCGGGGGACAACTACATATAAACCCTAACAATGAGGCAGGAGGATGACAAGTTCAAGGCCACCCTGGACAACTTAGGAAGGCAAGGTCTCAAAATAAAAAGGGCTGGGGACGCAGCTCAGTGGTAGCATGCTTACCTAGCATATGCAGTATTCAGTGTTCTGGGTTTAACGTCCAGCATCACAGGGGGAAAAACAAAAATGTGTGCCAAAGAACGTACTCTCTATTAAGTTAAAGATCTTGGAAAAGACGAAGGAAATGTCATCTAGAGAGGAGATACCATAGCTGATGGTTGAGATGTTACCTCTCCAGTGCAGACAGAACAGGATTTAAATGCATGCTCTGCAGCTTTGTTGTGCTTCGGAATAAGATATTAACCTTTCTGAACCCTCAACAGCCTCATGAGCAAAACAAGTATAACGGCACCTGCATCCGGGCAGCACGGTGGTGCCAGGAAGGCACGACAGTAGCTGATATTTATGTAGCCCCTACGGGGTGCTACGTTCTTACAGGGACTGTCACATACTATCCGAGGTGCTCAGGGAGAAGATTAAGAGAGTCTGGCTTTGCAGGGTGAGTGTGGCAAAGAAATTGTGAAGGTGGCCGCCTAAGTTCCCTTTCTAAGGTTTCTCATCCAAGAAGTTCAGCTGAAAAGCAGAGCTCAAAAGAATGCTTTCTGGGGCTGGGGAGATACCTCAGCAGTCTAAGTGCCTGTCTGGCAAGCATAGGGTCCTGAGTTAGATCCCCAGTGCTACATGCCATGTGCCAACTCTGGAACCCTGGCCACACTGTGCCAGCCATCAAAACCAGGTATGGTGGCACAAGCATATGATCCCAGAACTGGTGAGGCCAATGAAAAACAAGGATAACTATGAGTCCAAGCTGCATAGCAAGACTCTGTATCAAATAAATAAATAAAAGATTTTTTTTTAAATTTTAGAAGCCAGAAAAAACCCAAGTATACAGCAACAAACAGATAAACAAAATGTGGGACACCCGCAAAGGAATGTTATGCAGCCGTAGAAAGCTAGGAAGCTACAGAGTGAATGAACCTTGAAAATATTCTTCTCTGTGAAAAAAAACCAGGCACAAAGGCCAGCCAGACACTGTAGCACACACCATGACTCGGGAGGCTGAGGCAGGAGGATCACTGCAAGTTCAAGTCCATCCTGGGCTACAAAGTGAGCTTAAAACCAGCCCAAACTGCATAGCAAGATCCTGTCTCAAAAAAGGCTTCCCATTGCGTGATCTTGTTTATATGAAATGACCCACATATGCAAACCTGTGTGGTCTTTGGGGGCAAAGGAGGAAAAACTGGTAAGTGATTATTTAGTGAGTACAGGTTTCTTTAGGCAGGAGTTGAAAACCTTGTGGAACTAACAGCAGTGGCAGCATAACATGAGGACTGTGTTAACACCACTGGCCGGTAAAGTTTTAAACAATGTCATGTGACACAAGTCTTACCTCAGATGTGTTTCAAGTGCTGAGGTCATAAGGTAGGAAAGAAGGCAGGAGGTTCCCCAAGGGCATCTGAGGAGACACTGGCCCATGGACTCACCTCCACCCCTTGAGCTCCACTTTGCCCCTGAGAAACTCAAGGGCTAAATCAGCCAGCATCCAGGGACAGCGCCTTGATATTAGCTTTTGCACTGAACTTCCTAGGGAAGCTTCCAGATGCTCGGACTTCACATCCACGGATTTGACCAACCACGGATTTAAAACATTTGAGGGGGGATTGCATCTGTACCAAACATCTGCACACTCTTTCCTAAACTATAGCCAGGTACAGGGTTTGCACTACACTAAGTATTGCAAGCCAACCAGAGATGAGATGAATTAGTCAGAAAGATGCGCATATGTTATAGGCAAATGCTGTGCCACTTTATCCAAGGAGCCTGAGAATCCTCAGATTCTGGTACCCACAGGGAGCCCTGGAACAAATCCCCTTCAAATAATGAGGACGGCTGTGTACGTTTTTCTCAAATGACCTTCTGCTAGATCCATGCTGGTTTTTAAATCAGCTCACGAGTCAATCATTGCCAACTTCCAAGACAAAGCACAATGTCAGAGAGGCCAGAAGAACCTGCTGTCCTAATAAATATTCTCTGCTGACTGGCAGAGGTGAGCCATGGAGCACAACCAGCAATTAGTGAGTTCAGGGGGCAATGACATCAACTCCTCTGGCCAAGGTTATTAAAGAAACATGGCTTCCGGCTTCGCCAGCCTGCAGAGCAAATAAACAACCCCTGCAGATATTTCAGTATGACAATGTATGCAAATAGGCACTGTGGACTCCATGGGAGTCTGCTCTGAGCCAGGGGGTGATGTGTGGCCGTCGCGCCTGGATGGCTGAGCCCATCAACTATGACGAAGACTGCTCCACTCTGTGGGCAGTGCAGGTGGCTGTGAAGGGCATGCATGGCTACTTTCTCCCTACTCTACTCCGGACCAGAAAGACACACCCTTGCCACTGCCATGAGGATATGCTTTCCAAGACATCAGAGAGCTGGCACGGGACGCTGCTCCGCACACACCTACCCTCCTAACCCCAGAGAATGAAGCACAAGGCCCCTCCTGCTTCCCCAACCCTGCTGCAGTGAAGGATTCCTGCTTACCTGAGCTGGCTTCCCGTCAGACTCTGCAACAAGGGAGAAGAAATGTACAGATTCCAGTTGCTACCTTTACCTAGAGCCCTGCCTTCTGATGCCACCCGCTCCAACTTTGCCTTGCCCCCCAAATATTCTCATGAGGACAAAACCTTGGCCCTGTCACCCAGGTCCAACGTGCCTGCTCAGTCTACCCACTTCCAGGCCAACAAAAATGATGCAGACGCATGCTTGTGTCTCTTCCACACTGGCATGGAGGGCAGTTGGTAGCCACGCAGGCACCGGCACCTTTCCCAGGCGCAAGGAGAGCGTTGTGATGAACAAAGACCAGTGCCCCACCCCCGAGGACCCCATCTCCTCACTCACCAGCCCCTCCCCCAGTCCATCTCAATGCACCTGCTGTGTGCCAGGCATCAACACTGGTTGCCCGGGGGCCCAGAAGGGTGGTTCAGTGGTCTAAAGCGCCTGCTTGGGAAAGCTTGGGCGACTGCAGGGACCGCGGTTTGATCTCCGGCACCACATGCTGCGACAGCCCTGCCCTCGGGGCGAGCTGAGCTGGCCATAAAAATGAGTGAATAAACAAACAAAGGTTCTGAAACAAGAAAAAAATAAATAAATTAAAAATTAAAAAAAAAAAAAAAAAAAAACACTGGTTGCCCGAAGCCAAGAGAGAAAGGAAATGAGCTCGTGCTCAGAGCAACTCACGAGTCACCTCCATCAGACCTAGCATGTGGCAAATCCTGACAGTTACTGACAGCTGAGCTAAGTCCAGCCATTGAGGTCATTATGAAGCATGCATTCAAGTGCATTAGAGTCAGAAGAGGCCCAATGGATCTGGCAGGCCCTGGCAGGTGGTTGGCTGTGTCAGTCTCCCATGGAGCATCTGGCCCCAGAGGATCCAACACAGCAGATCTGGAATTGGACTTGGTGAGCTGTATTTCCAAAGCTCCCTAATGCTTGCTGGTCTGTAGCCAGCTCTAGCTTCTCCGGACCAAATTCTTACTTTTTAAAAAGAGGGAACTACATTACAAGAACAAAAATAACTCACCCAAGGCTGCTTAGTTACTTAGTGATTACGCTCCGACCGCCTAGGTCAGTGGTTTCAAACCCTGCCGGACACCCGAGTCATTCACTGTTTTCCCTTCCAGAACTACTAAATCAGGATATTTAGGAGGAGAGGCCTGAGCAATCGGGATTTGTCAGTGCTCCAAGAGCTCTCAACGTCCTGATGCGTCCAGAGCTGAAGACTCCTGACCAAGGCCTCTGGTTCTTTTCATTCTCACGCGCTGGGCACCACCTCCTGGCTAGGAGCCAGGGGTCATGTATCTACGGTTTGAGAGGGCTGCTGCCGCTGCTACCGGCAGAGCCTGTGGCCAGCCTGGGCGGTTTTGCAACTGTGCTTCTCCCTCCTTGAGAAATAGAGTTGTAAGACGTAAGCGTGACGTCACCGCTACATCCTTAGTGTCCACTGCATCGCCTCTGCTTCCCAATGCAACCGAGAACACGGTACATGGGGCCAGCGAGATGGCTCAGTGGTCTAAAGCGCCTGCAGAGGAAACTTAAAGCCAGCGCGGCGACTGCTCCTCGATCCCAGGCACCACATGCTCTGTACCCCCACCCCAGGGCGGGCTGAGTCAGCCATAACACAAACAAATAAATGAGGTTGAAAAGAAATAAATTTTAAAAAATCTTTAAAAAAAAGAACACGGCACATGGAAAGATAAACATTGAAGAAGCAAAAGGTATAACCTCGAGGCTGCCTGGGATACAACAGAAAGTAACATTTAAAGAAAAATTTGTATTCATTCATTTACTTGGTACAAGGTCTCACTACACAGCTCAGACTCGTAGTGATCCTCCCGTCTCGGCCTTCCCAGCACTGGGATTACAGGCATGCACCACCATACCCAGTTTTGGAGCCACCGTGGTAATGCCTGGGATTCCAGGGCCAGCATGATATGCGGTGGCATGCTGTATCAGGGATCGAACTCAGGTCCTTGCACTGCCAGGGAGGTGCTTAGACTGCCAAATTATCTCCCCAGCCCCTAAAATCACATTTTTATTTTTCAAAAATAATCTTGATGACAGCAGATTTATTTATTTATTTATTTTAATATTTTTTTTCTTGTTTCAGAACTTTTGTTTATTTATTTTTATGGCCGGCTCAGCCTGCCCTGAGGGCAGGGCTGGCGCAGCATGTGGTGTCGGGGATCGAACCGCGGTCCCTGCAGCCACCCAAGCTTCCCTAAGCAGGCATTTTAGACCACTGAGCCATCCTGCCGGGCCCCTAAAGTCACATTTTTAAATAATGCCTCTAGGGCCCTACTGCCCAAGTTAGTAAGAAGACAAAGAATGCTTCCAGAACTTTCTTCCCCAAGATGCTCCAAAACATCCAAATACTCGTGTGCTCAGGCACGTGAACGGGTGATCCTAACCGCTCTCACCACCCAGGGGTGTGGCACAAATCCCACCACCAGGAAACCTCCATAGATCAGAGCCCAAGGGGCCTGACATCTGAAACTAATAGGACGCCTCTGGAGTAACTGCAGCAGGCTTCAACTGCACGAAGCTGCAACCACACTTGGAGATGGTGTGCGTCCTTTGGAGCAATCTTCTGGAGATGGGCCCCCCACCATGCCCTGGCTGGGTGGTCTCGGTAGAAAGTCCTTAGTCCATCTGTGAGGTCTAGAGCATCGCGTCTGCTCTCAGCCCTCAAACCCTTGGGTGGGGAAGCTTCTGAGCCCTGCTCAGCCTTCACAACACCCCATTTTCCATCCTTGATGCCTCCACTCCTAAACGATTCTCCATCTGATTCCAAGGACCCAGGACAGATCCATTTACCATGGAAGCCACTAGGATGGAGTAATGGAGGCTCCATGCCGCAAGGGTAAGGGCAGCCCGAAGTCTGGTGTCGGTGTGGACCGTGCGGGAGCTCATCCTCCAGTGCTGTGGCAGCGGCCCAAGGTACGTTGCATGAAAGGTTTCCGGAGCCTGAGCTTCAGCTGTCTTGGGTCTTCATAAGCCACTCTTCCCATGTGTGCCTATAGGAACACACACACACACACTCACACACACGCCACCCCTGGTCATATTGCTGTCTCCAAGATAGTTAGGTCAAGCATGGTTCCTGAATCAGCCGAATCCTGTAACCCTCTCTGAACCCCTCTCCCAAAGGCTAGGCATGGTGGTGCATGCCTGTAATTCCAGCACTCAGGAGACGAGGCAGGAGGATCATTGAGAGTTCAAGACCAGCCTCGGGTACAAAGTGAGCTCAAGGCCTATGCGAGCTGCATAGTGAGACCTTGTCTCAAAAAGGAGAAAAAGAAAGAATGAGGTTTATGTGAGTTTTATGGTCTTGATCCAATTCTGCACACGCCTAGGCCTCTAAAGCAGCTATACCCAAACTCTCGCTGTTACAATGAACTTGCTTGATGCAAGCCCCACAAAAGAGGCTTCCATGAATTTTCCTAGAACACACAAGAGAAAAAAGAATTGTGCAAATTGGAAAGTGTGAAGTAAAACATGGCGATTTACAGAGTCTGTGTGAGCCACTTCCTCATCCCTGGGCCTGAATACCCAACAACCACAAGTTTTAAAAAGGTTTACTTGGGTCTCAGTTTCCAGCAGGCACAGTCTGTGGCTGACTAGCTCCACGGCAGCGACAGCAAGGTGACTGGAGCTGCCAATGGAGCTCACCCTGACAGCCACAAGGCAGCCAGAGAGAAGAAGGGAGGAACCAGGGTTGAGAATGCACCCGTTCAGGTCACCCTGCCAGCGACCACCTCTTCTGAGTGAGCCCCACTGCCCAAGAGTGCGTCCAGCTGCAAGGTCACCTGTGGGTGAGCCACCGATGGGGACAGAGGCCTGTGATCCCAGTATCTGCCCCCCTGGAGGCTGTGGAGAGCATTTTAGATCTGAAAAGTAACAGAGTCCCTGATGATATTTCAGAGAACAGAAAAACTGCCACTTAAGAATGCTCAATAAAGGGTCAGCCAGATAGCTCAGTGGACTAAAGTGCCTGCTTAGGCAGACATAGGGGCTGGGGGTGCAACGCCTGGTGTACTGTGCCAGCGCTGCCCCTGGGGGCCACTGAGACTGGGTAGGTGGCGTGCACCTGGAACCCCAGTGCTCGGGAAGCTGAAAACAAGAGAATCCCTTGGAGTCTAATCTGTGTGGTGAGAACCTGTAGACCCAGTACTAAACAGATATTTAAAAATTACAATAAAATTTTTAAAAGAATGCACACAAAGCAGCAGGCTTCAGAATTAGCAAACAATAACCCATCAGAGAATATAATTAGGGGGTAGACATTTATCATAAAAACCAAACAGAAAAAAAAAAAAAAAGATAAAACATAACTGGAAAGCTTATAGAAAGAAAACTTGAAAACATCTCTGACGGAAATAAAAGATTTTCAACAAATAAAAAGCTGAATTGCATTGCAGTGCGCCAATTGTCTTCAAATGAATTCATAACTTTAACATCATGTCAATGTAAATACCGGTAGTGTTTTCCTGAAACTAGCCAAGATGATCTGAAGTCATTTAGGGGCGGAATGAAGTAGGAAAATTCTGCAAAGCCAGAAGAGTATTAACATATATTAGAATATATGGGCTAACATATACTGATAGTGTTGTGGAGTGCAGGAGCTCAGAGATCAACAGGGAAAAAGAGGAGGATTGTATTAGCAGATAGCTGCGCAGCTCGACCTTGTGATGTCCAGAAAGGCTGAGAGAGCCCCAGAGGAGTGCCTCCAGTTTTCAGATATTTTACTATGGGATTTGGTGTTCCTAGTGGAGAGGAATACTGGGGTGTAAGGTGCAAGCGGTGGGGTGCAGAAGCAGGACAAAGCTTTGAAAAAAGATAGAACTTGGTGAGCAGAGTGTCATAGGCTTTGATTATAGGTCATGGTTGTCAGTCTTACCCCAAGCAGGACAAGGACTTAGAGCTGCAGAGGGAGAGGGTGGTTGGAGGGTCAGAGAGGGGTTGTTCAAAGCTGGGCAAGCTGTTTTCCTGTAAGTTCTGCTTCAGTATATATGGAACTAGCATATACTGGTATCGTGGCAGTAACAGCTATGAACAAACCTACATTTTAAAAAATATATTTAGTGCAGGGTCCCCAAGGTCTCACAATGCAGATTAGAGTCCTAGTGATTCTCCTGCTTTCAGCCTCCCAAGAGCTGGGATTACAGGCACACGCCCCCGTGCTCAGTCTCAATTGCCGTCTCAGCACACCCCAGGGGTAGGACCGGCACGGCATGCTGGACATCGAACTCCTGTCCCTGTTCTGCCTAAGCAGGCACTTTAATCTGATGAACTATCTAGTCAGCCCTACAGTTTTTAATTGTGTAGTATTAGTACAGAAATAATCCAACAAGCTAATATGATAGAATAGTGCAAAAAACCTCTCAAATACGTAAAAGGAATTTTACACGTGACAAATTTGGATACACAGTGGGGACAATATGGACTTCATCACAACTGGGTGAGCCACTTGAAAAGTATTTGTGAGCCATCTCTTATGCAATAATTTTAAATTTGCAATTTTCAAATGGAACAAAAGTTTAAATCGGTGACAAAAATAATCAATGCAAGAGAACTTTTTTTTTTTTTTTTTTTTTTTTGTCTTTTTGAGACAGGGTCTCGCTATGCAGTTCAGGCTGGCCTTGGGCTCACTTTTTGTGGCCCAGGCTGGTCTCAAACTCACAATAATCCTCCTGTCTCAGCCTCCCAAGTTCTGGGATTACAGGCATGCACCACCATGCCCGGCTATGCAAGAGAACTTTTTATAAGTTCAGAATGGGTAAGACTTTTCTAAAATGATCCCAAGTCCAGATTTTTTTTTTTTTTTTTTTTTTTTATGGCCAGCTCAGCCTGCCCTGGGGGTGAGGCTGGCACAGCAGGTGGTGCTGGATACTGAACTTCAGTCCCTGCCACTGCCTAAGCATTCCTAAGCAGACGCTTTAGACCACTGAGCCACCCCACCAGCCCCGCAAGTCCGGATGTTATCAAAGAAAAAAAAAATGAAATATTTTGCTCCATCATTGTTAAAGTATCTGCACAACAGCTGAATTCAATTAGAAAAGAGAGAAACAACAAATAGAAAAATATCTTGAACTTACATCTAATACACACAAAACCTGTTTGAAATTGACAGCATAAATAAATAACCTTAATAAAAAATGAGCGGTGTATCTTCCATGAAGAAAGACTATAAATGCTCTGCCTCTTTCCTAAAAAAAAGATGCAAATTAAAACCCATCAGATGCAATTTTCCCCCTTAACAAACTGGCAAGAATCGAAAAATTCAGTAAAGGCAGAGGCTCATAAAACTGGTTCTCCCTCTTATAGCTGATGGGAGTGTAAATTGATCTAATCTGCTCAGAAATAATCTGGCATATCTATTAAATCAAAACAGCATACTTCCTTTGACTCATCAACTCCCCTTTCAGGGTTTAACCCCACACTTCTTTCTTTCCCATGCAAAATGGCCCATGTACAAGGTATTTACTGAAGCATTCTATGCAGTAGCAAAAGATTCTTTAAAACTTAGACGTATATCAATGAGACCCTGGTTAAGTAAATTATAGTACAGCCACAAATGGAATACTGCATAGTTCTCAAAAAGAAAGTTCAGAACTGACATAGAAAATTCTCCCAGATATGGTTTTACAGTTAAAAGGTACAGAATAGAGTGTAGACTTAATTTGTCTTTAAAAGTTAGAGAATGAAAGGCTATATGTTCAGGGATGGGAAGATAGCTCAGTAGAATAAGCGTTTGCCTGGCCAGCACCAAGGCCCTGAATGCAATCCCTGGTTCTGCAAAAAAAAAAAAAAAAAAAAAAAGTAAAAGTACCTCTTAAAGGGCACCCAACACTAAATAATATCTGATACAGAATAGAAACTGGAATATTGGGGACAGGTTTGAGCAAAAGGGATTTTATCACATCCATTCAGTTTTTATTTTGGGATTATACAAATGTACCATTTAAAGAGTAAATAGCAATTTTTTAAGTGACGATGAACAAGGGAGACTCAATGGCCTTTCCCTGGCTTAACCCAAATTTCTAAAACCACTTACAAACATCCTGATGCTAACATGAAGCTAGTCTCAGCGTGTTGTATGGGGTCACTGTGTGGGTATCCCACTCCCGAGCCCACAGGGAGCAGCATCCTGGGGACAGGACCAAGAGGCCACACCTAACACTCTCTCCCTGGGGACTCCACCCACCTACCCACCCACCCCTGAATTGGTAAAATAAGACAGCCTGGCCCAAGAAAGTCTTTGGGAAGCTAAAGTGAATTTCCTAAATAATATAAGATTTTTTGATGAACCTATGCAAATTTAATTGTTATTACAAGAGCAAAACTAGTGAACTTGCGAACTTGCAGCTATGCTTTAAGATGAAAAACTTCTTTGGGAGCAAGAACCTAAGTGCATCTGGTGGCTGTCTCAGGGTTCTCCACCGCTGGAGCTTGGGAGCGGGAGCGCAGCGCTGCTGAGTTCTGCACTTCTCTCAGAGGCGGCGTGAGGGTCTCACAAGCACACGCTGCTACCTGCAAGTTTACTATTGGAAGCACTACGGCTAGTCGTTCTGTCCAAGAGACCACAGACATGAGTTACGGAATTTTTTCACACAATTGGAGCAACAAAACGCCATGCTGTGGGCTGTAGCTCCCTGACTATTCCTTTGGGGTTCCCGCAGTGGATCCGCCCTGCCTTTGCTGTGGTGCTTCTGAGGTCCTCAGTCAGGCGTCCCATGGCACCGAGCAGTGGAGATACTGGAGAGGGGCTTCAAGACTCCAGACCTCCTTCCCCAGCCTGGAGTCTCACTCGGCCCATCCGTAGCGCCCCTGTGTGGAGAGGAGGAAGCACAAAGACAGAGAGGTCAGATCCCTGCCTGGCTGGAGCAGAAAGTGCACGAGACATAAGCACAAAAAACAGGAGGCAGAGTAGGTGATCCGAGAGCCACCCAGAGCAGAGCAGAGGGAAGCGGCAAGAGGGAGTGACAGCACACACTTGCAGTTATTCACTCACTCATTTATTTGGCACGGGGTCTCACTATGCAGCTCTGGCTCCTGATTCTCCTGTCTCAGCCTCTCCAGCCCTGGGCTTACCGGTGTGCACCACCATGCCCGGTTTTGTTAGCCAGCACAGCGCACCCCAGAACAGGAGCAGGCCGTGCAGTCCTGGCGATCGCACCAGGGTCCTTACATTGGCCAGACAGGCTTAGACCACTAAGCTATCTCCTCAGCCTCACAGTAAGTAAAGATACAACAAAGGCCATGTTTTTTGTTTGTTGTTTTGTTTTGTTTTGCAGAACTGAAAATCAAACTCGGGACTTAAACTCAGGACCTTGCCAAGCAGGTGCTTGTGCCCCTGAGCTATCTCCCTGGCCCCAAAGGCCATGTTTTAATAAGATTCACTTCACAAAGACAAGCAAGATGGTCAGAGTAAAGCCAGTCGGGAAGCTGCGGACTGCCCTCGGGGCTTCAGGAGGCGCTGTTGGGATGGTGAGTCAGGATGGGGAATCAAGCCAATGTTCATTTTTAAGGGAGGAAAGAAGTCGCCCCCTTGAGCGCAGATTACCTAGAAGGTGTGAAGGGGAAGCAAAGGCTACCAGGAAGATCGCAAAGTCTCTCTAACCTCGCTGACAGCCTGGAGGTTCCCCTCGAGGGCACGGTGTAGAGATTAGAGACTAGCATCTTAAAGAAGCAAAGAGCAGTAAGACAAGTTTAGAGTGGGTTGTAATCTGTTACTTAGGGATTTTAGAAGACTATGATCTAACAAAGGGTGTGGCAGCTCGGTCCTGATTGATGTCTCCACCCTTACTGAAGACGTTGGTGATCCACTCTCCACCCTCTTAATCTTCTATTGTGTAACCTAAATAAAAAGGAGATGCTTCTAGAGTTTGGGCCTCACTTTGAGAGAGACAGATCTTGGTGAGTCCTCTGAGCTACCTTCATCAGGTCTTTTCTTCGTTTCTTATGGCACCAATACAGAACATCACAACACTGGAGGTTCCCCTCAAGGGCACTGGGTAGTAGGGAAAGGAAGCTGAGATTCGGGCTGGGAAGAAGACCAGTAAAGTTAGCGAAGGAGAAGAGGAAGGTTGTGGGAGGAGCTTGATGAGGTGGCAGCAGAAGCTTTTATTGAAAACACTCTCCTGGGGCCCGGCAGGGTAGCTCAGTGGTCTAAAGCGCCTGCTTAGGAAAGTTTGGGCGGCTGCAGGGACTGCAGTTTGATCCCCGGTACCACATGCTGTGCCAGCCCTGCCCTCAGGGCAGGCTGAGCCAGCCATAAAAAATAAATAAACAAACAAAAGTTCTGAAACAAGAAAAAAAATAAAAATAAAAAATTCTTAAGAAAAGAAAAAGAAAACACTCTCCTGTGGCTTTTTTTCTGTGGCAAGGGACCTCAGCGACTGTCTTTATGTGCCTTGGGCCATACTACCCTACCCTGCAAGGTCAGTCTTTTTTTTTTTTTTAGCTCAAAGGCTCCTGTATGCCACAGTTCTTAAATCTATTACCCACAAGCTCAGGCTAGGTACAAGGGTTCCCTCTGATCTCTGTGCTTACTCCTTCTGAACACAGATGTCAGGATGGGCTGTCCTCAGGTGGCCCCAGCTCCCTGACCCACCCATACGTGTGCGCCTCCTCAAATCTCCCTTCACACCACTGCAGGTCTCTGGCCTTTGGTTGAATTTGGTCTGGAATCAGGTCTTCTCATTTTGTAACACTCGCGTCTTGTCTTAGGGAGTGTTTCACTAGCGACTGTTTCCAAGTTGTCTTACTTGGAAGGAAAAAGTGTCTCCAGCTACAAATATTGCTCTTCCAGAAATACATTCCCTGCGCTACACCCAGGCAACACGGAGAGGGAGTTCCTGAAATACTCAGGGCTCAGACAGGTGGGAGGGATGGTGGAAGCTATTTTTAAGCCATGATGCTGTGTCCTGGTGGCAGGGTGGTGCAGGGAGCGGCCCCCTGGACCCAGTTCCCGGGTCCTCATTCCAGGAGCTGCCACCTAATGAATGGTTACTTCCTACAGGGAAAAATGCGCCATCCTGCTGAATGGTGGCCCTGTTGAAATGTGCCTGAAACAGTCTTGGTGTACTTTAAACAAAGTCTTGGCTCAGGACTCGGGAGCTTTATGCTAAGCCCGCTTGTTCTCTGTCCTCCAGTCCCCACCACCCTCATTCTTCTCCTGCTTTGCCTTCCCTGGCCACCTTCCTGCCACCCTTCAGTGGCCCACCAGAACCAGTCTCAGGACCAGGAAGGAAGGGACAGATGCTACATTTGCCTCAGTGCTTGGCAGGAGCAGCGACAGCCCCCCAGGACCAGGGGCCTGCCCCAACACAACTGCCCCTTCTGCAGCCATGGAAGCAAACCTGGCCAGGTTTCCAGACATTCACACTGGTTGTACCCAAACATTTCTGATACATCTCATGGGTAATCTATACGTGACATTAAAAAAACTAATAACACCCTTGAAGTATCACATAGGTGTAAGCCAAAAGAACCCTGGAAGTAGGGTGAGTGGATTGAACAAACCTAAAGTTATATAAGTTGCCAAAGTTAAGGTTTAGGAGTCTGTATATTTCCCTACCTAAAATCTGGCTCAATCCCAGGATTGGGAATAAGAGAGTGTTACCTGGCACTGCGTGTTGAGAGGAGAGGTTCAACAACCAGGCTGGTCTTCACGGAGTTATTCACTTCTTTGCTGTTTCTGTTTTGAAGCACTGGGGATCGAACCCAGGACCTTCCTGCTGAGCTATGTCCCCAGCCTTTTTAAGTATTTTTCTTTTGAGACAATGTCTTACTGAAGTCATCAGTTAGCCAAGCTGGGCTGAAATTTGCGATTCCCCTGCCTCAGTCTCCAGTGCTGGCATATTGTGTCCATGCCCACCACATCAGCACCCATGCCGTTGGTTTTGATCACTACCTTTGTATCACAAGGGACAGGGGCAGGGGCAGGCCTGAGGGTGCCTGGGTCCCCTCTCAGAACTTCATCTCTCAAAGGACCAGGCGAGGAGCTTCTTGCCCAAAGTGGTGAGCAGCCATGGCCTTGCCCGCAGAATGTGTCTGGTATGTGGCTCCCCTGAGCCACACCTCTGCGTTTCTGTTTGTCCCTGAATGAGCCCTGGTTTGGTAAACTTCACATAAATAGGCCTGGGTTACACTGCGATCATTTGCAAATTGCTTTTTTCTCTCCAAATTGTGGCTAAGAGTTTTGCCCCAGTTACTACTGGTCATTTATTTCTCACTGTAACTAGTTTATGTATTATTTTCTCCTGAACAGACATTTGTGTTATTTCCAGTTTTCTTGTCATTAGCAGCAATTCTACTATAAAAAAAAAATCTTGTGTTTATTTGAGACAGTTTCTCTAGAGAATAAAAATGGAATTTCTGGGCCAATGGGTATTTTACAGCTTTAGTGTTTTAGATAATGCCATCCCCCCCCCAAAGTAATGCATTAATTCATGTTTCTACTGGTGGTATTTTGCACTACTTACTTGGTATCATCTGAATTACTGATGTCTGCCAGTTTGGTGATACAAAATGCTATCTTCCATCTGCTTCAATTTTCATCTTCGGATTAATAATTAAACGGAGCCTTTATTCCCATGTCCTCATTCCTCTGTGTTCCTTCTTTTGAAATATTCCTCTTCTCCTCATACTGTGCCCTCTTTTTCTTAGTGATTTTAGGAGCTATTTATACATGCTATATAACAATCTTTTTGTTTATGCAGGTTTCAAATAGCTTCTCTAAGGATGAAGCCCTTATTTTAACTCTTTTTGAGAGAGTCTATGGTTGACCTTAGTTAAGGTCATAGAATTTAGCAATCTTTTCTCTCTACTGATCTGTACTTTGGGTCATGTTTAAGAAATCAGTTTCTTACCTTAAGAGTTTATGGATGTTCTATGATTTTTCCAGAAGACTTCAATTTTGCCTAACATCTTTGGATCTTTAATCAAACTACAATTGACTTTTCTAGGTGGTGGGATAAATTTGTTATCCCAAATGGATGCTTATTGACCACTCTAGCACCCCCCCACCACTTTTCCATCATGCTGTTCGTGTTATTTAGCACGCTTTCAGACACCAGCCCCATGCCCGGGCTCCAGGGCCTTTCTGTCTCTGCTCTAACGCTCCACTGTCTTCACTACTGTTGCTTTACAGTCAAGCTTAATAACTCATAGAGAAACTGGCTCCACTCTGTGTGTTGGCTATTCCTGGACTTTTGCCTTTCCAAATAAATACCAGCACCAGCTTGCCAAATTCCATGAAAAACCATGTTGATATTTTTCTTGGAAATGCTTTTAATCTAAGACTCAAATTTGGAAAAATGGATGTAATTTCTAAGACTATGTATTCTCCACTTGTATACCCTATTTAAGGTCTTTCAGTAAAGTTGAGCACATTTATCTATATAAACTTTACACATTTTTTACCAAATTTATCCCAAGTACCTCAGGTTGTTTTGCTAGTATGTGCTCATTTCATCTAATTAAATTTTCCAAAGGTTACTATTCTATACAAATGCAATAGACTTTTCTCTACATTATTTATAATTGGCAACATTGTTAAACTTTCATAAATTCTGACAAATTATTTATGATCTAGGCAAGCAATCATGTCACCTATAAATAATGACAGTTCTATTTCTTCCTTTCTAATCCTATGCCATAGAAATATTTAATTCCTTTACCTTCTTGTACTGGCCAGAAATGGTGAAAGCAAAAATTCTTATCTTCTCTTTGTTTTTTTCTTTTTCATCATTTAGTGTGATATTTTCCATAAATAAAGATAGACAGACAGACAGACAGGTAGATTGATGCCCTTATCAGGCTCAGAAGATTCTATGCCTATTTGCTAGCACACTTTATCATGAACTGATATCGTGTGTTATTTGAACAGTTTTCTGATTGAGAGAACACCAAATGGATTTTCCCATTTTACCCAGAAATGTAGTAAATTTCAAATGTTGAATCCATCTTCTATCTCTAAGGTAAACTCCCCAATCCAGTCATGATTTGTTGTTCCATTCATTATGTATAATACATACAGAGTCTACCCCCAAAAACATACACCCAGATCGGCAGCTCGTGTGCTAGCGAATGTCTGGAAGCCCATGGCCATCCTGGGAGCACCTCTTGTAATTGTGGAGGCCAAGAGTGACTTATATGAATCTATGATGTCTCAACACATGTAGTATTAAAATATTTACACAGGTTCTTCTTTCCCCAATGTGTATGCTTTGGGCAGACTCCGTATCCATAGTTTTCTTTGTGATGTCTGCATCTATGTTGAGGAGTGAGATCAGCTGTAAGTTGCCCTCCTTGTTGAATTCATCTGATTTTGGTAGGATCTTTGTTGTGTTATTTTTTTTTTAAGAATTTTTTATTTTTATTTTTTTTCTTGTTTCAGAACTTTTGTTTGTTTGTTTATTTATTTTTATGGCCGGCTCAGCCTGCTCTGAGGGCAGGGCTGGCGCAGCATGTGGTGCCGGGGATCAAACCGCCGTCTCTGCAGCTGCTTAAGCTTTCCTAAGCAGGCGCTTTAGACCACTGAGCCATCCTGCCCAGCCCCATTGGTAGGATCTTCGTTACCTTCATAAATGAGGTACCATTTGGGAAGTCTGCCCCCTTCTGTTCCCTGTAAGAGTTCATGGAATTGTTTCTCAGCAGAAAGACAGCTACTGTGTCAAACTAGTCAATTTTTCTCCCATTTTTCTATTCTTTTTTTTTTTTTAACTTATTTATTTGTTTATTAAGGGTCTTGCAGTTCAGACTCATAGTGACCCTCCTGCCTCAGGCTTTCCAGCTCTGGGATTGTAGGCGTGTGCCACCATGCCCACTTCAGGACCAGCACTGCTCACTCAGGGTTCCCAGGCTAGCATTGGCACACAATACCAGAGATCGAACTTGGGTCATCGCACTTACCAGGCAGGCACTTAGACTGCTGAGCTATCTCCCCAGGCATGTTCTTCTACATGTGTATGTGTGCATGTGCGTATGTGTGTGCGTGTGCATGTATGTGTGTGTGTGTAATTTGGTATAGGGGCTCACTACACAGCTCAGACTCACACTGATCCTCCTGCTTTCAGCCTCCCCAGTGCTGGGATTACAGGCATATGCCACCACCCCCGGGCTCAGGTCCTCAGCTCAGCTTGCCCCTGGTCCCTGAGTTTGCCAAAGCAGGCACTTGGTCTATCTTGCCAGCCCGTTTTTCTGTTTTTGAAGCAAGATTTCTCAGTAAGCTTCCCAGATGGGGCTGAACTTGGGGTTCTCATCCTGCCTCGCAGCTGGGATTCATTATGCAGTACATGGCCATCTCAGTTCTTCTTTCGATTTTATATTAGTTTCCATAAATTATATTTTTTGCATTTATTTGTCTGTTTTATTTGTTTCTATTTATTGGCATAAATTTATTTGTAATAGCTTCATGTCATCTTTATAATTGCGGCTACATCCGCTGCATCTTCCTTTCTTAATACTAATAATGACTATTTTCTCTTGCCTTTAGCAATATTTCTCTTGCCTTTAGCAATATTGCCAGATGTTTGTAAATTTTGTTAGTCATATCAAAGAACAATCTCTATCATTTTAATCTATACTTTTTATTATTTTATTCATTTCTCTTCAATTCATTGTTTCCTTTGTTCTTCATTATTTAGGTGTGGGTTTTTTTTTGTTTGTTTGTTTGTTTGTTTTGTTTTTCGTTTTTTGTTTTTTTCCTTTTTTTTCTTTTTGAGACAGAGTCTTGCTATGCAGTTCAGGCTGGCTTTTGAGCTCACTTTCGTAGCCCAGGCTGGTCTCAAACTTCCACCGGTCCTCCTGCTTCAGCCTCCCAAGTGCTGGGATTACAGGCATGTGCCGCCACAGCCTGGAAACAACTTTATTTAGGTTATTTTAAGGTGTTTTTTTTTTTTCTTTTTTTTTTCTTTTTTTCTAACTTCTTAAGTCAGGTGTTCAGTTTCTTGATTTTTGGTTATTATTTTATAATGTAATATAATCACCTTATGGAAATAAATTTCCCTCAAAATTATCACTTTAGCTGCATCTCACACTTTGAGATAAGTAGTGTTTCTACTGAAAAAAATTTTTACCTTTCATGAAACAACGTATCGTCTGTGATCTATTATAAAATGAACATGTCAGTTACCATTAAGTAGGTCAAGAAATAGAATATTGTCTGCAGAGCCCTGAGTGGGCAACCTTTCATGGTCACTACCCTTTCCCATGCCAAACAAAACTAACTACTGCATTTTTCCTTTCCTTTTTTCATGGAATTCATTATTTTTCCCTTTTTCTTTTTCTTTTTTTTTTTTTTTCTTTAATGTTGATGGTGGCAGTGCTTGTTTACTTACACAAATACAATCATACCAAACACCTTATCTAGATTCTTATCTCTTTCACTCTTTTCCTACCATGCTTGTGAGATACACCCCCCCCTTATTTTATATCATTACAGTTTGTTTATAACTCCATGTAGTTTTTCACTTTATGAACATATCACAACTTGTCATCGTACTCTAGGCAGATGTTCAGGTTGCCTCAAGCTAAGAAACACAGTGAATGATTTTGCCACAGCGGACTGTCCCCCCAGAACCTCTTGTGCTCATAGGTAAGGCATCAGGAGGTGGCTGGATCACGGGTATGTGGCACTGGATTAGAGCACTGACTGGTCTAGCAATTCTAGGTGAGGGAAAGCCCACCCTAAGCATTCTGTAGCCTAGATGAATACAAAAGAAGGCTTGCTACTGATGCCGCGGCTTCCTGCCTGCTCTGCCATGGACTGTTGCTCCTGTCTGATGCCTCTCTGTTGTGTCATCCTCCCTTGAAAGTGGCCAAGGATGGACTAAGCTGTGAGCTAACTCAGCTTTGCCTTCTTTAAGTTGTGGGTATTGGGTATTTTGTCCCAGCAATAAGAAAAGTACCTAAAACACACAGATAATACTGTAAGTTTATTAGTGCATCTGTGCCTGGACTTCTGTTACTTTTTAAAACCTATGGGTAGCATTCTTAGTTTGAGGGAATGAAAATCTTTTACATGAATAAATAATAATTGCTTTCTAAAGGGACTGCACCAAATTACACTTCTTTCAGTACTATACCTTCTTTCCCACATCATCTTTTTGTGCAATTTTAGCCATTCTGAAAGTGTAATCACTTCATCATGCATGTTCCAATTTATAATGATGTTAAATGCCTTTTACATGCTTACTAGGTAGAAGAGAATACTAGCTACTGCTAAAAAAAGTTAAGAATTAGTAAGCAAGAAGATAGCTTTGGATCAATGCTCTGGTCACAGTTCCAAGGGTGGATTATGGAGGGAAGATGATTAAATATAAATTAAATAACAAAGAATAAAAACATTTCACATAAAATTATTTGGAATTTTGGAATAAGGTCATAGAAATAGTGATAAGCAATATTTGAAGGATAATTAATTCTTCCTAAAATTGATGAACACAAATTCTCAGAACCAAGAAACCTGGTGAATTGTGGGCAGTACAGACCAGAGTTGATTCTCATTAAAACTCTTACAGTCATAGTATAAAATACCAAGGAAAAAGCTGTAAAGCAGCAGAAAAAAATAAATTAGTCATGACAGAATAACTCTTAGACTGGCTTCTGAATTCTTAGCAGCAACAAGTGAAGACAGAGACAGTAGAATAATATTGTCAAAGACCTACAAGAGTCAACCTAGACTGTGAGCTTAGAATGTCTGTCTACTCATTTCAAGTTTTTTTTCAAATACAAAGATGAAATAAATATATTTCAGACAACAAAAGCAGAACATTCACTGAAGCAAAAGACCAGGTAGTTGATAAACTGTTATGCAAGCCATCCAAACCAAGAAATTCATAGGAATGAATTCAATTCTCTCCTTCTCCTGAGAACTGACAAAACATAACTACAAGCGCTCGCCTTGAACAGCACATATGCAAAATATAATTTTGAAAAAATTAAAAACCTGACCCTTGCACAAAAATTAAATAAATACCTACTAAGATGTGTTCACCTTGTTGGTGGGGATATCAGCAGGATAATGGGACTGGTTCAAAAGACAAGTAAAGGCTGAGGTGCTCTACAGCCATTAAAGAAGTAAATGTTGAAATGAGGGTCTAGGGGCCCAGTGGGATGGCTCAGTGGTCTAAAGCACCTGCTTGGGAAAGCTTGGGCAGCTTCAGGGACCAAGGTTCGATCCCTGGCACCACATGCTGCTCTCAGGGCGGGCTGAGCCAGCCATAAAAATGAGTGAATAAACAAATAAAGGTTCTGAAACAAGAAAAAAATAAATAAATAAAATAAAAAATTCTTTAAAAAAAAAGAAATGAGGGTCTAAAGTAGATACAAAAAGTGGTTAATGTACATCTGGGAAATAAAACCATAACTTTTGGTGATATTTCCTACCAGAGAGAAATGGTTCACATCTCTGTTGGAACAATCTCTAAGTTAATATACAACTTCAGAGTCTCAGCCTTTAGTCAACAGCAACAAGTGATTCAAACAAAGGCATATTCACCTACATAATTAAAGAACACTCAGTTAACTTTCCCTCACTGCTGGGACAAAACACCCAACACACAAAGTTAACAAAGGAGAAGTTTATTTAGGTCACAGTTGGTGGAGGTTTTGGTCCATATTCCACTGGCTCCAAGGCAGAGTAGCACATGGCAGAGGGCAGCCATTCATGGTGGTGGAAAATAGCAAGGAGCAAAGGGAGAGGCAGCACCTGCAGCTTCTATCAATCCTCTCTTCCTTCCTTCCACAGTGACTGAAAAGATCAGAGTCCTCCAAGGAAGTGGAATTCTCCGTCCTTCCTCAGCTCCTCTTTATATATCCTTTAAGCACTGAGTCACTGTAGGCTGGGCCTTCCATGCCCCAGGATGTGGAATTGCTTAGCCAGTTTAGTTAAGCTTTTAACTTCTCAAGTTGATGCTTTATATCAACCACTACAAACCCTTGGGGATTAAACAGTGCTCAGTAGGCCATAAAAAGGCACAAATTTGATGTAATTTTTCCTTAACAGCACCAATTTCCATCTACTGAAGTGAAGCATGGACAGACATGTGTGTCCCCAGCCTCAGCCTCGGTGAGAACTGACTACCTCAATTGCTAAGCTTCTTTCCCCACTGTTGGGTTCTGGAGTATCTTTGGGGCTTCTTTGACTGAGGGACAAAGTCTGTTATTCTGTGGCAGCCATATTTGTCTGTGCCCCTGTCAAGAAAATCAGGATGGTCTGCTGACAAAAAAGAAGCATATGTACAGCATGAAGAAAGAAGCAAAAGCCCAAATGACCCTCAGTGAGGAAGAAAGATAAGTGAGGATGAACTTGCCAGCTGGATTCTTGATGCCTTCCAATGCCTTCCCAGGGCTCTGCCTGTCTAGCGCAGGCTGTCGTTCTTGGCTTTGGGTTCTCTGAGATACTTTATTGTTGTTCCAATAAATTCTCCTTTATGATTAAAGAGGATTAGGGAGAGGAAGCAAAGTAAAAAATAACCACTATTTGTATGTCCAAAGAACTGAGATATAACAGTGAGAGAACTTTTCCATCAACGTAGCTCCACAGCTCTAGAAGCAAGACTCCTTCCTACGTCAGACAATGTCAACTCCTTCATGTTTCCTGTTAACCTGGGGTAAGGGTGCTTTGCTCAGCAGGATATAGCCAAGGGTTCAGACTGACCACAAGCCAACAGTGTCCCTGGACTGAGGTCTTGAATTCATTTGCACAGTCTGCTGCCTCTCAGGTGACCTGATGTCTCACAGGCTGCAGTGTCTTACTGTCCGCACATTGTTACTAGGTGAGTCACAACGCTCTAATTTGATTAGAACTCTCAGAGAGGTGCAATTATAAATTGAAGACCCCCAAGTGCTGTGTAAGTATGTTTGCTTTTATGTGAAATAGTTTTAAATGGTCAGATTATCAAGGCTGACTACTAGGACACCTCTAGAGAGATCCAAGGAGGGGCTAAAGAAATCGGGAAGACAGGAAGAGTAGGATGTGGGAAACGGGGAGGTGGCTGCTAAGGAAGGGCCCACGTTGCCTAGCCAAAGTGGGCCAAGAGGACATACATTGAGCCTGGTAACCTGGGATAAATCAGAGAAAGCCAGGTATTACAAGTTGTTTGCCCTAAGTCTTTTGTAAGTTATCCTGACACCTGTGACAGCAAATAAAAAGCCAGAGCCAAGTGCAGTAGTGCGAGCCTATAATCCAAGCACTCTGGAAGACTGAGGCAGGAGAATCATAAATTCAAGCCCAACCTGTATACCTTAGTGACTTACTGAGATCCTGTTTCATGAAGTTAGGGGGTATAGCCTGGTGTAAAGGCTCTTGATGCAATCAGTAGAAAAGAGAGAGACAGAGGGAGGCAGACAGAGACAGAGAGAGACAGAGGCTGAGATAGAGACAGAGACAGAGACTGAGATAGAGACAGAGACAGAGAGACAGAAACAGAGACAGAGAGACAGAGACAAAGACAGAGGGACAGAGACAGAGACTGAGATAGAGACAGAGACAAAGACAGAGAGACAGAGAGAAACAGAGACAGAGAGACAGAGACTGAGACAGAGACAGAGACAGAGAGACAGAGAGAAACAGAGACAGAGAGAGAGTCAGAGACTGAGATAGAGACAGAGACAGACAGACAGACAGAGACCGAGGTAGAGAGACAGAGACAGAGACAGAGAGAAGCAGAGACTGATAGAGAGAGAGACTGAGATAAAAACAGAGACAGAGAGACAGAGACAGAGACTGAGATAGAGAGACAGAGACAGAGAGACAAAGACAGAGAGACAGAGAGAAAAGAGAGGCTTTTATTTAAAAGAAAAAAAGCTTTTCAGAACGTGTGCAATAACCAAAGGCCCAGCTTTCCCTCCCGGCTCCTTGGCGCAGTCACATCAAATAGAAGCTCAGCAGGCCCAAGGGCCACCGCTGCTTCTAATTAAGGCCCGAAGGTATGAGGAGCTCCAGCACAGCATAACAAGAATTCCACCTCAGTGTGCTGTGTTTGTTCTCAGCTTGCCTTAGAAGTGGCAGAGGGCACACCTGCCTTGCGCACAGCGCGCAGACGAGTTTATTCTGACACCGATTCTCTTGTTCAAACAACTCCAAGTGTGGGGAACAGATGTTAATGAGAGAAGTGGAGCAGAAGCCCCTCTTCCCTTCCTGCTTACATCTGCGTGCGCGTGCGGATAGGGGCGTAGCCGTACAAGCGGTCGTTGCTTCTTTCTTCTTCGGAAACGATACCCATGCATTACACGAGCGTCAACTCAACCGCTGAGCACCTGCGGGAGGGCCTTGTTTCCACTGCATGTCCCATAGAGAATGGTTCCCAGCCCTCTGGAATGGTGTACGGCGCCTGGGGAGTGGTCCCCAGGGATGCTGATTCAAGATGGGGGAGGGGGGCTCCAAGAACTGGCATCACTGACAATTACCAGGTGAAGCTGAGGCTGCCAGTTCAGGGACCACAGTGAGAGAGAATCATGGTTCTAGGACACTGAAGAGCTAAGCAGGCGGGCCAAAGAGACAGCTCAGTGGCCTAAGCGTCTGGCTGACAAGCTCAAGGATCCGGGTTCGATCCTGGGTACCGCATGTCGGCCCATGAGGAGTCAAGGCTCAACAGGAATCGAGCCCAGGGACCTCCCTGGGCAGCCCCAACCTTTATTTTATTTTCATGTCTTTTTTTTTTTTTTTCTTTGACACAGGGTCTTCCTAAGTCACTAAATTGCTCGGGCTACATTGAACTTGCAATCCTCCTGCCTCGGCCTTTCAAACGAAGCGCCGCCATGGCAGCATGGGGCCCCCCCGCCCTCACGGCTCGCCTGGAGCAGAAGCTGCGGTGCCAGCATCCTTGCTCCTCATTCTGTTTCGCCCCCTGTGGGAAGCCCCAGCCCAATAGGTAGGAGCGTCCTCAGCTCCTTGTGGGAAGAGCTGGGCGTGAGCACGCTCCGGATGTTGCTGCCTCAGGCCCGAGTTACAGGCCCCATCTACCTCCAGCCTGTTCCAGGCCAGCGTCTCTCACATCCCACCAATCCTACCTGACTTAGGCCATCTTGTTAATTCCTGCAGATGGGAGGGCCTATTCCCAAGGCCTTAGAGAAGTCCTGTCAGAGGGGAACAGTTTCCTGTGTGTCCATCCTCCCTTGGCAACCCCTGCTCCCCACCCAGTGCCCTGTGAGACTAAGCTGAAGAACGTTCCCTGGCCTCCCCAACCGAGTATGAGCCATGAGCAGGACAAGCTACATAATTTTCAGCGCCAAATGCAAACTGAAAGTGCAGGGCCTTATGTTAAAAATATTACGCAGTTCAAGATCTGGACAGTGGCCCTTAAACAAAGCACCATCCAAAGATGTGTCAGGCCATGGAGAAGGGCCACCCACGGGAGCCTTAGTGTTTACACAGGAAGCTCTGGGTTCTTCCTGAGCTGTGCGCGGCTGTCCCCCACTGCCTGGAGGGGGCTTCTACACTGACAGCCCCCTAGAAGCAACGGCAAAGGCTAGGAAGCCAGACACAGAGCATGCTGTCCTGACCTCAGCAAGCTCTCTGCGGCAGTGTGAAACCAGACAGACTGCGAGCACTGAATAACAGACTCTTGGAACAACTTCACGTGGATGAGATCACGTGGCTGGCCATCCATAGACCTAGCTCCGGCTCCTGACCAGGTTATCCAGGGAAGACAAACACAAGAGAGCTTTCACTGCAAAGGGCAGGAAGGGGAAGCGGGAGGAGGAGGCTCAGGCGCCTTCTCTGTGGTGGCTATATTTCATGGCCAGCTTCTGGAGCTCAGACACCATTCCGACCTTTCTATTTTTGTTATCTTCAGAATGCAGGACCTCAAACATGCTTTAAAACTGAGGTTCAGTCCCAACCCCGATATCCAGGATTCCTATGTGCAAATCATGGTGCTGAACCAGCTGGCCTCTGGGTCTCTCCCAGTTCTATAAACATGTGTCCAGGTTTCTTTCCAATATGCTTCTTTATATCACACGCTATCCTCAGCCTCGGTGGCTTAGAACAACCAGCAGTGTACTATATCTGCCAGTTCTGTGCCCTAGGAATTCAGGGGGAGCTCAGTCACGTGATGGTGGTCAGTGTGGCCTGGAGGCCCCAGAGAGGGCCCCAGGCACATATCTTCTTCCCTAATGTGATTGGCTGGTGGCTGAGCCCAGCTGTGCCTGTCCTCTGGCACCTCCTTTGTGGCCTTTCAAGCATGAGGCAGTGAACCTCCAGCAAGGCAGTTCAGGGATGTCCTCCAGAACAACAAAGAACTCAACAGAGCTTCGAACTCCATGCTGGAAATCCCAGAATGTCCCTTCCGGTGCATCCTATCCATGAGGAAAAAGGTCAGCCCAGATTTGAGAAAAAATTTGATCCCACATCTCAGTGTGTGGGGAGCAGAGGATTTGGGGCCATAACCAACCCATCACGAATGTGCCGCATACAAGGAAGCAGAAGCCTGATCAGCAAGCCCATGGTCAAGGAAGCAGCCTAGATTTGCTATAAAAACATTAACAAAAAGGGGGCTAGGGAGATAGCTCTGTGGCACAAGTGCCTGGCTGGCAAGTACAAGGTTGTGAGTTTGAACCCCAGTCCTGCCAAAAAAAAAAAAAAAGATAACATTAGTGAAAAAAAATATCAAATAAATGTAATTTTCCATTTTGCAGGGGGGAGGGGTCTTTGTGACACAGGATCTCTCTCTGCACTTCAGGTTGGTCTCACTTTGTAGTCCAGGCTGCTCTTGAACTCACAACAATCTTCCCACCTTTGTCTCTCAAGTGCTGGGATTACAGGCATGTGCCACCACACCCAGCTATAAATGTACATTTTCCACTCTAAACTAAGATAATACCTTCAAGACAAGATAGGCCTTTTCTTTACACTGATTCCTCAACTTACTGCTTTTATTTTGATCTATGAATTGACCCAGGGCATGCCATAAGAATCTCTTCATTGTAATTTTTCAAAACTTGAAAACTTAAACCCCTTAGCAAGTCTTTATTTGTCCTTAAGTATTTGAGGTGAAAAATGTGTTTGCTAATTCACCATCAAAAACCAGAGTGCCTGCCTTGCTTGCCAAGCCTCCGAGCTGTGACAGCCCCTGTCGTGTCGGGAAGCTCCAGTCCCAGGGCTGAGTGGCCTCCATCCTGGGTTGTTTTCACACCCGCTCCCCTCTGACACCTTGGGCAAACCCGAGGTTTTCCAGGGCACAGCTGCTCACTGCTCACCTAAGCTGATCGTGCTCCTCACAGCATGTTTCCCAGGAAAACCTTGACTCCTCACTTGGAATCTGCAATGCCCATCACCCCTGAGGCTCTCTTGGAGCCACCATTGCTCAGGCCCCTGAGAGCTTTCCCAGTAAGTCCACCCCCACCCGCAGCCATCATATTTTCATCTCCCATCAGCTATCAGGACCCCTCACACCCTGCATCCGCTGAGGATGGGTACCTTCAGTGTCATGGCAACAAACCATCCTGAGTTTCCATATACTTTTCCTCATCCTCAGGGCATCTTCTCCACTGTCCATCCTTCCCCACTAAGCCTTTCCGATCAGTGTCTGACTCTATCTTTCGGCCTCACACTGCCCTGCTGCCCCTCACACCCCCTCTCACCCACATGAGCAGGGCTCCTAGCCTGCCAAGCAATGTACCTCACCAAATCCCACTGAAACCCTTTCAGAGCAGAGACCGTGGTTTCTGCATGTGGCAGGTTTTCTCACAGTAGATTACAGGACTGGCTTACAATATCTGTTCTGAAGGCGTGTACTGAAATTCAAGGTCAAAAACTACCAAGGTCGTGCAAGCATCCTCTGGACACTTTATGCTGTGTGGACCCATCTCCTTCGCAGCCTGCTGTTCCCCACACTCGGGTCTAATTTTAGCCAAAGTCCTCCAAATGGAAAGCATTTGGGCGCTGCACGTAGCTCGTGATAAAGAGACCGGGAGTCTCATGTCAGCACAGCTCACAATGCCAAATAAAGGCCTGGCTGTCGCCAAGGCCAGCAACCACCAAGGCCAGCAGGTAAGCAGGATTTCATGTGGCCTGGACTCCAGGCAAAGAACGGAACTGACCAAGTTCAGCCCTGCGAATCAGCTGTGAGAGTGGGAGGGAGGAGAATGGGGCGTCCTGCTCTGGAGCAGAGGAGTCGCGTAGGAATGCTGAGGAAATTAAGTCGGGGAAGTGGGGAGTAGACCCAAAATCCCACACTCACCAAAAAAAAAAAAAGGCAGATTTTAACTGCTGCCTCACCTTTACAAAACTTAGGACCAACAAGGAAAAGAATAAGCTGCAAAGTGTGTTCTGGGCCCCTGTCGGACAGTGGAAGAGCTCCATTCTGTTTGTTATGAAACAGGCCATTGGAAGACCGACGGCTCTGACGCGTCTAGGGACGCCCTGGCTCGGAGGCAGGGCTGGAGCTTTAGGGACACCCGCAGCACCCTCTCGGGTACACGCTGTCCCTGCCCAAGTCTTTGGCCACAATTAGCTTTGCTCATTAGTTGCAAATAAATAATCTCCTTGTCACAGCTGGGATCCTTTATCAGAACAGTGGCCCTGAGGGTTGGCCGGAGCCAAATGACCCCTGCCTTCCCCCTGAATTCCCTGGAATACTAAGTCAGGACCCAGAGGGCTAAGTAAGGCAAAGAAACTGGCAAAGATGTCCAAAAATTCCAAGGAACAAACCCGCCTTAAAGGTGCAAGGTATTAAAAACAGACAAAAAAGGACTGGCAAGATAGTTCAGGGGACTAAGAGCCTGTTTAGGCAAGCCTGAGGACCAGGACCACCCCACACCCACACCTCACCCCCGGCACCCTGTGTGGTACCAACCCAGACCCCAGGCTCCCTGACCCAGCCACCCAGTCCAGGGGTGGTGGCACAGGTCTGTAATCCCAGCACTGGGGAGGCTGAAAACAGGAGGCTTACTATGAGTCCGAGCTGCATATGAGACCCTGTACCAGAGAAAGAGAGAGAGAGACAGAGACAGAGACAGAGATAGAGACAGAGATAGAAAGACAGAGGCAGAGAGACAGTGACAGAGACAGAGAAACAGAGACAGAGAGACAGAGAAACAGAGATACAGAGACAGAGAGACAGAGAGAGACAGACTGAGACAGAGATACAGAGACAGAGAGACAGACAGAAACAGAGAGACAGAGACAGAGAGAGACACACAGAGAGAGAGAGAGAGACAGTGCATCCAGGCTGTGCACAGGCCCTGAACCTTCCCAGGCCAGAGCTTGGCACAAAACGCCTGAGGGAGTGGCAGAGCCTCACTCTAGAGTTCAGCACAGGGCTGTGCAATGGGAGAAAGGCACCCTTGGTATGTCCAAGGCACAAGGTACAAGTGCCCTGATAGGTGGGTTGGAAACTGCAAGAAGGGGAGAGAATAAGGCAACGAGGTGAATAATGGCGGTGGTGAAGAGCATAGGCTTTGGAATTCACAGTCTTAGAGCTCAGCTCACAGGCTTGCTACTTCTAATTGCATGGGAATGTTCTTTGAGCTTCAGGAACCTCAGTTGCCTCATCTGTAAAATGGGTGTACTGACCGTCATTTCCCCAGGGGCCATTATGAGAGTGCACACAGTAGTTATAATAAATGCTATGTTTTTCCTGTCCTATCATATCCACCCATCTCTGTACAAGGCACCCAAATCCACCAAAGTTTCGCCTGACTCCCCTAGATAACCGCCTCCATTTGATAATTGTGGAACTAGCCAATGAATTTTTTACACTAGCAAGTGTTTAAAAGAAAATGTTGAATGAAAAGAAGCTTTTAGTCAAAAAAAGGAGTCCCGGGGGAGATCAGAGCTAGAATCCAACCAAGGTGCCCACCAGCCATGGGCCATCGGCCACACACGCCCCGGCTGAAGGGGCCGATCTCGCGGGGCTTTGCTTTCCTGGCCCCCAGCCCGAGTTCACTGGCATTCAGGGTGCACGATGTCTCTGGATTCTCCCTCCGAGCAGCCCGGCCGGGCCACCACAGCCCCCATCCTGGGGTGAGCAGACACCACAGAGAGGCCCTTCTACGTTCGACTGGAGGGGCGATCTGTATCACTTACGCGCTCTTACGTTTGACTTGTCGGAGCAGCTGTCCTAGTCAGGGACACAGGCTGAGCCTGAATGGCCCCACCCTTGATTCCCATCATGACACCGTTGTGGTCACAACCGGCCACCAGACCTGCTCACAGGGGTGCCATGACTCAGATGCTGAGGTGCACACTCCCACCCGTGATGACCCTGTGGGCTGGGCACTCCGGAATTTCCAGCCCTGTGTTCCCTCAGAAGAAGCACTTGTGTTTATACCACATTATTCAACCAGACTGTGAAAGAAAACAGCATCTTCCTGACTCCCAAGTTCATACTGTCGTTAAATCAGGCAGGCACTTTCGTCACACGGAAAAGAAAAAAGCTGCTTACTCTTCGTCCTTTGAAATCTGAAGGGCATATTTTTAGGACAGCTGGCTGGAACTGGGGCACAGGCTACAGCCCCAGAACACCTAACTCATTAATGCCTGGCTCCCGCCATCCCAGGAGACTTTTGCAGCTGGCCCCACCACACTCTGAATTCAGCCAGCTGGTCCAGGCTGGGCAGAGGGAAAGCTCAGGAGGAGCAGGCTGTGCGATTTGTCCGTCACCAGTGGACGCTGCACGGGTGGCTCTGGCTGGCTTCGCCACATCAGGTCTTACCCTTTTAGTTCTGGGCTTTCTTCATAAACTTCCTTGATGCAATCTGAATACCTATAAGAATCGTACCTGTCCTGGGATCCAATAACTCCAAGACCCTGCTGCAGGCCAACAAGAAGGTTAGATACAACCTAAAGAATTATATCACCCTAAAGGGAAGAGAACGTAGTACATTGTATCTTTCAGGGATTAAAAAGAGAGAGAGAGCCGGGCCTGGTGGCGCACGCCTGTAATCCCAGCACTTGGGAGGCTGAGACAGGAGGATAGCTGTGAGCTCGAGACCAGCCTGGGCTACAAAAGTGAGCTCAAGGCCAGCCTCAACTGCACAGTGAGACCCTATCTCAAAAAGAAAAAAAAAAAGAGAGAGAGAGAGAGAGAGAGGCACGTCAACTTTAAGACTCAGTGGCACCGTGACAGGGGACAGGAAGGACTTTGCTGCAGGAGCCTGTCTCTTGCACAGCAGAGTCCGGGACGGCAAACTTCACTTTCTGCTCCATCCCATATGGTCAGCCTGAGGTCACTCTTCTGCCTCTGAAATCAAAATCTCCAGCTGCCAGGAAGAGAGAACAAAGCTGCCAGATGATTGTTATTCCAGAACAAAGCAGACCATTTATTTGAGCAGGTCCAGAGCCATTATCTCCCCAGGATGCGAGCTACACTGTGTGCTGGCTTTATCTGCCCACTTTCCTTCTTTCCTCAATCCTTGAAGAGTGTGTTGTTCTTCTCTCTGGAGCAAGACAAAAGCAAATGGGAGAGAGAGAGAGAGAGAGAGAGAGAGAGAGAGAGAGAGAGAGAGAGAGAGAGGAAAAGAAATTTTTGCAGCAATGGCCGAAGAAGGCTTCTGTCGCCCTCCTCGGATGGCTGGGCTTCCCAAAGGCATAAGGACTTCCTGTCTTTTGTAGAAATCCCAGGTGGATGAGCGAAGCCTTAGCAGCCACCTTGTATTTGAAACGTGGCTGCACCACACCCTCGAGTCGCTGTCACCAGGGGTGCGGCTTCTTCACCGCTGAGAATCTCAATAGTGCATCTGGGGAGCTCCGAACTTCTGAAGTTCAGTGAAGGATGGGTTAGGGTAACTGAAATATTGCTTTGGGCATATAGTTAGATAGATAGTAAAAATGTATTCCCTGGTCGTCTGAAATTCAAACTTTCCTTCGTGTCCTACATTTTCGCATACTAAATCTGACAACCCAATCCCACGCCAGCCCTCATCTACATCCCTCTTGGGCTCCGCATGGTTCTCTGCTGGGAGCCCCAGCACAGCACGGCATTGACCAGAGCTGGACAGCAGTGGCGTGGGCCAGGGTTCTGGGCGGATCAGGACGAGGGAAGAAACTTGGCACTTCTGTCTGGCTTCTCCAGTCCTACTTTCCTTGAGGTCACGCTGAGCACCTGGAAAACTAATAAACATGTGCCTTCGAGTGAACAGACAACACTTTTCTCCATGGAAGATCAAAGAGGGAGCCCTTGCCTACAGAGAAGCTTCCAGAAGGTGCCAGTTTCTCTCTGGGCCTGGTCTGAAATCTAGGTCTATACTAGATTTTCAGCACCTGTCTGCTGTGGGTTCTGAGTACCGTCTCTCCCAGGACACTCTCCCAGGAATACTTCCTGCCCCACCTCCTCTCCCACCAAAATGGCCCAATAAGCTTCTTCCCAGAAATCCCAGGGCCTTCTCTGTCTGGCCTGGAGCCTGGCCTTGCATCCAGAGAATGAGGCCGCTTAGAGGCCATCCTGGAGCTGAACCCCCCGCCACTCCCACTGGCCTCAGTTTCTCTCTCCTTCCCCCGGAGCAGCTAGTCCAGAGCAGGCACCTCGCTCCCCAGTAAGTAGGCACTTGCCCCCAGTTAGGCTAAAAAAGCCACCACACAATTTCTAATGCAATGAAGGCCAAGCGTGAGGGCTTTTTGTCCTTCAGTAACTTAATGAAATTCTTGGTGATACTGGAGATTGAGCTGGAACCATGCTGTGCTTTTCAACTTCCCAGCCAGTCTCACTGTGTTCCCCAGCCTGGCCTCAAACCTGAGATGCTCCTGCCTCAGCCTCTTGAGTTGCTGGGATTAGAGGCATATACCAGCTGGCACGGCTGACAAAACATGTATTTTACTTTCTTTTCTTTGAGACAGTGTCTTTCCGCATAGTTCAAACTGGCCTTGAGCTCACCTTATAGCCCAGGCTAGCCTCAAACTCTCAGCAATCCTCCTGCCTAAGCCTCCCAAATGCCAAGATTACAGGCATGCACCACCATGCCCAGCTCTTTCATTATTGATATTCAATTTGGCCCTTTGAATTAAAAAACAATAAAGTTCATGGGAAAACCAATTTATCTCTTGACTTTTTTAATTAACTCCCTATAATAGCTTTTTCCCCCTCCATCTCCCGTTTTTATTCTGCCCAAAGTAAAACCATGCTTTGAAAATTTGCTGGAATTTATATTTTGTGACCCAGCACAGTAGGTCTTCCCAAAGCACTCACAACCTTTATTTTTTCAGACCAAAGAGGACTCTACCTTCCCAGGCATTTTATCATCAAAACACATACAGAGTCACCCAGTCACAGCTCCAAAGCCGGCATCAGCAAGGGCTTACTGGGCCAAGCACAACAGCAGCCTGGCGGCATGGCACAGAGGCTTCCTTTTATATTTTGCTTGCGACTTTTTCCAATGCCACCATTTGAAGACTGTGACAGATATTCTCCCATGGCTCTCATGGTGGCTAACAACTATATTGGGGGGATTTTTCTTTTGTTCTTCTAACGGTGAAATCTCAAGGCTTTAAGTTCCAGAATGCTGGTCATATCCTCAGTGAGGAAACCCTCTTCTCTGTATTATCCGCTTCTCTTGTTGTATAAGAATGAAAAGGAGCTGCATAATTAAGCCTGCAGCGGAGCTCAAGGAACTGCCTTCTGCGAGGCTGCGATAGTGGAAGGCGGAAGGAGGGATGCAGGCCCCTCTTGTCCCCAGGCAGAAGGGCGTGTGGTCACCCCTCCCTCCAGACCACACCAGGCTTGTGTGTAGCAGGTCCAAGGCCACTGCTGGAGGACCTCACCTTCCATGGTCACTCAGCGAGCTATTCATTCGCTCATTCATTCATTCATTCATTCATCCACCCAGAGCCATGCCCTGCGTATCTCTCACACCAGGAGCTGCGCAAAACACAGGAAAAAAAAGATCCCTGTGGCCCTGAAGGACAGAAGCCTGAAACAGACAGACAAATGCTAAGAGCACGGCAGGGCATCCAAGTGTGGAGCTCTTTATCAAAGGGGGATACCGCACCCCCGGGAGAACAAGCATCAGCGTCTGCGGGTACTTCGGGTGTCACAGCTTGGGGGAGGGCTGTGGCTGGCGCTCCGCAGGCAAAGCCCAGAGGCGCTGCCAGGTGTCCCCAGTGCACAGGACAGCCTCCCGTCAGCACAGGTGAAAACCCAACTTCCGGGCCACACAGTGTTGGGCTAGGTGGATCTGGTCGGCTCTGCAAAGCTGCTCTTTCCAGCTTCAGCAGGGGCTGGCTTTTTCCTCTCTGTCAGTAACTTTTCTCTCTCCCTCTCATTTTCTGTCTCTCTCTGTTTCTCTGTCTCTCTGTCTCTGTCTCCCTCTGTCTATCTCTCTGTCTCTCTATTTCTGTCTCTGTCTGTCTCTCTGTCTCTCTGTCTCTATCTCTCTCTGTCTCTCTCTGTCTCTGTCTCCCTCTGTCTGTCTGTCTATCTGTCTCTCTGTGTCGGTCTCTCTGTCTCTCTCTGTCTCTCTGTCTCTGTCTCTCTGTCTCTCTCTGTCTCCTTCTGTCTATCTGTCTCTCTGTCTCTGTCTCTCTGTCTCTCTGTCTCTCTCTCTGTCTGTCTCCCCCCGACCCCCAGTGTGGTGTCCTGATCTATAAAACAGATCCCCTTGGTTCGACTATCAGTGGTTCTCTTGGGTCAATATTTTCACTTCCATTGAACTCTGTTCCTGCCAGGAGAAGGTGCAGGTCAAAGGCTGTGTACAGAACTCCGGGTCCAAAGATAAATTCGTTTCCTGTGTTGATCCTGTGTGGCAGTTAGGGACACCCAGTGTGACCTCTGCCCAAGGACTCCAAGCTGCCTGCATCTCATCTCTGAGCCCTACACTTGCCAGCCAGCGAAGAGGAAGCCCATGGCCTGCATGTTGCCCTGGGTCTGTAGGAGAGCTCCGAGTACATGAAGCAAGCTGGAAAGTTACCTAGACACTGCTCCCAGGAGTGGGTCCAGCCACCATGGACACCCTCGTCTTGGGCCGAGCCCTGTGGAGCTGGCATCTGTGTGTCTTTGTCCTTTGCATCCCTGAGAAGAAGTTAGTCTTGGATTCAGGGTCACACCAGCAAGACTCCAGGGGCTGGGTGTGTGTGCATAGGTCCTGGACATTCTTCCCTGCTTCCTCTCCCTCCTGGAGCTCTAAACCAAGTCCCCAAGGTATCTTTGGAATGCAGGGCTGAGGGGCAGGAGCAGTCAGGGCCACAGGACAGATGGGAGGCCGAGGAGGAAGGCAGCCCTGCCGAGCACTGACTGACAGGCCTCAGAAGTCCAGGGCCACCAGATCCCATCCCCCCACCCCCCTGTAGGCTAGTAGCCAGCTTTGCAGCCGAGGCCTCTGTGTCTTCCCTGCCTGGGTTGGCACAGTCTGCCCTTGTGGGCCAAGAAGCCCTCTTTCTAAACCTTTCTCTTAAAAGGCCAGCCATGTACTCAGCCAACTAAAGCGCCTACTTGGGAGTTAGAGTGACCAGGGTTCGATACCCAGCATGCCATGCCGGCCCCACCCCAGGGCACACTGAGACTGTGACCTCGGCTGGGACTGGGTATGGTAGTGCAGGCCTGTGTTCCCAGCACATGGGAAGCTGGAAACAGGAGGATCACTGCAAATCCAATCTGTGTAGTGGGACACTGCAGACTCTGTATGAAAAATATAAAAACCAAAATAAAATAAGCCTTTGTCTTCATTAGAGGGAAAATGAAAGTCTCACACACTGAAGAGCATGCCCACGTTGCCTGAACTGCAGACAGGAGGACCACTGTCCGTGTTACTGCCACATCTGTTCCACTAAACTTGTCAATGATCTGTGTTCCCAGAATCCATCGGCCACATATGTCACATTCATTGCTTGCTGTAACTTTTTTTTGAGATAGGGTCTCACCATGAGCCCAGGCTGGCCTTGAATTCGAAGTGATCCTTCTGCCTCAGCCTCCTGAGTACTGAGATTACAGGCAGGTTTTGTCCTTTCCTTTTCTTTTAGAGGAAAGACTGGTATAATTTATACCAAGTAAAATATGTAGATCTTTTATGTGATGTCACTGTTGTTTTTGAGACAGTCTCAGATTGACCTTGAACTTGCTTATGTAGCCCAGGCTGGCCTCAAACTCATGGTGATCCTCCTGGCTCAGCTTCCAGAGTACTGGGATTACAGGCATGTGCCACCAAGCCCAGGTGTAGATTTTTTTTTTTTTTTTTTTTTTTTTTTTTTTTTTTTTTTTTTTTTTGTCTTTTTGAGACAGGGTCTCGCTATGCAGTTGAGGCTGGCCTTGAGCTCACTTTTGTAGCCCAGGCTGGTCTCGAACTTGCACAAATCCTCCTGCCTCAGCCTCCTGAGTGCTGGGATTACAGGCATGCACCACCACGCCTGGCTTCCAGGTGTAGATTTTAAGCGCACACCCAGATAAAGATACTAGACATTGCTACCATTCTAGAATGCTCCCTCAGGCCATTTTTAATCAATACCCAAACCTCTTCTAGGAAATGAATTTTTCTTTGTTTTTTTAATATTTAAAATTTTATTTTTAAGATTAAAAAGAGCAGAATCAAAGATAGAAAAAGAGTAACAAGCAAGAGTATATATAGTACAGAATTTCAAAACATGAACAAAGATTTAACAATGGTTGTATTACATATTTTCATCATCAAATCTGTTTAGATTAGTAGATACAGATAATTAAGATTGATCAAATAATTAAACATTAACATTTTCAATAAACTTTAATTTTTTTAACTCTTCCAAGTGCATTTTGTATTTAAGTCACTCTTCTAAGAAAAATTTATAGGGGCTGAGGATCCAGAAAATGCAAGGTCCTCAGTTTGATTCCTGCTACCCCAAAAAAATTTTATTTATTTTTCTTCTTTTGAGTTCTTACACTAGGGAGACTATATGATATTCACATATGTAGGTCTGGTTTATTTCACTTATGAGTATATGTTCAAGATACATCCACTTATATATGAAGTCATCTAGTTTATCATTCTTTACAGCTGAGCAATATTCCACTGTATCAAAATACCACATCTTTTCAACCATTCTTTTTTTTTTCAATTTCTTTGTTATTGTTTAAATTTAACAATGGTTATATTACATATTTTCATCATCAGATCAGTTTAGATTAATACATATAGGTATATAAGATTGATCAAACAATTAAACATTAACCTTTCAAAATCCACATTACTTTTTTTTTTCTTTTCC